>JARJED010070486.1:0-11062 GCA_030264515.1 Sepedophilus sp. GC000190 | reverse complement strand
GCCAAAGGGTGTCGAATGCGCTTGATTCAAGATGATTTTCACGGCAGCAGGAAACTTCTTCGTGAACATATGCACACACACCTTCCATGAAACGGATATTGTGGTGGAGTTCATAACCTTGGTTTGCTAGGTGATTTGATGCGTTCTAATCGGCGGTTTTAGTTTCAGTGAGGAATAGTATGCTTGGGGATTTATCTTTGATATAGGCTTGAACGTGAGCTAAATTAGAATGTATGCCTTTTATATTGCAGAAGGCTAAGGTGTATTATGTTGATGTTTAGGTATTAAACGATTGGTTGCCCTCTCCACAATCCGTGGGGCAGCCTGAAGTATTGGGTTGCCCCGCTACAATAGGGCGGGATTTTGAACCATTGTTCGTACCTGCCTAAAGTTCTTTTACTTTATATGTTGCAATCGCCATGGTTGTTTGTTGTTGTTGTTGTTGTTGTTGATGAATGGGATAGTCCGCTGTATTTGTAAAGGATTATTTGTAGGTTCGTGGCGTGGGGTACGCCGGCGATTGGGAATATTTTTTTCCTAAATTTAATTGAATAATAACCCTATTATTGTTGTCCACCAACGACCTACTGTACGATCCAATTCACAATTTTGCAGATGTCCTGTTCCTCAAAAAAGGTAATCTCAGTCGCTGATAGCAGAACAATTTAACTAGCGTTACAAACGATCTCGTTCGATTTGGATACAATCCAAAGATTTGAACAGCTATTCTTATAAACTTCAACACCACCAAATCTCAGTTCTGTAATATCAACAACAAAACAGTGAAGTGACACCATGGAATTATTATGAACAACACTGCCAATTCCAAAACCAATAGAAGTCTGGCACTCCCACGTCCCCAATATTACAAAACCAGCTGGCTTCCTTTACCGTTTCCGAAAATATTTCTTTCCCGAAAACTTTCTCCTACTCTACAACTCTGAAATTCGACCTAGCATCGAATATTGCTCGTACGTATGGGGTGCTGATTCTCTAGCTCCATATACTCGATTCGATACAAAATCGCACCATCAAACACGCTAATAAACCTGAATTAACCAAAAATCTCTGTCATCTATCGTTTGTCACACGAACGGGCTATCGTATATTTATGACGGTTTTTGACGTTTTGTTTTTTAGTTCTTGACAAATTATTTACTAACTTTCGATTGTTCAACCAATTTTCGACATTTAGATTGATTTTCAACTATTTGACCAATCTTCGTCTGTTTTTTTTTTGTAAAATAGGGATGTTGAAAAAGAGCAATAAATTAAATAAATTAGTCAAAATGTCTAAAATTCGTCAAAAAGTCGAAAATTGATCAATAATTGGTCAAAAAGTCGAAAATTTGTCATAAATTGGTAACAAAAATCTAAAATTGATCAAAAATTACTCAAAAATTCGATTAAAAAAGAACAAAAAACAGAAAGACGAATATTGGGCGAAAATTGGTAAATAAATTGAAAATTTGACAAATATTGGTAAAAGAAAGTTGTAAAAAGATTGGTAAAAAATCCGAAAATTGATCAAATAGTTAAATATTCATCAAAACGCCGGAAATTGGTCAACATTTTCATGAAAATTAAAAATAAAGGTCCTAAAATATCAAAAATCATAAAAAATCGAAAGATGCTCCATTTCGTCTATTAAAAATAAAGTAATACAAAATGAATTAATTATTTTGAAAGCAGATAAGTCAATTGCAGTTGTCATAATGAAACAAGGAGTGTGTGTTGATAAAGTGAAAGATTTTATTAAAGAAGATCTGAAATCTTAAAAGATGCTACTAACGAGACAAGAGGAAACTGGATATTTCGTTAACTCCGGCATTATTTTATTATCACCATATTATGAACAAAGAAACATTGTATTAATAAACCTGAAACGTCCCCGACTATATGGACTAACCAGTTTCGTAATGGGATTATTTCTAGGGATTTCGTGGCACACCGCAGAGAGGGTTTGTGGGACGAGTATCGTACCGCCCTTAAAAATCGCTAAGATGGAGCTCCTATTAGACCGGCGGCGAAGGTTTAGTATATTAAACAGTCATACTCAAAAACTATCCATATTTTTAAACAAGTTGTTCTGACAACTAACCGATATTAAGAATTTACAAGCTCAATCCGAAATCTTAATTAATAAGGAATGGTCACCCACATCAAAATTGATCTCGTTTGAGATAAAATCTATGTTTAGCAATGTATACGTAAATCAAACTCTAAAACTTGGAACATCTGTCCTGGAGCGATGTAAAATTCCATATATTTATGGACTGCATAGATGGTATTATCATGTAGTATCCTTTACCGATCGCATCCAGAACTTATTCGTCCCCGGAACATCAAAACACTGAATTACCTTGTCCTTCAGTTTCTCAAATGATACAATCTCCAAATTTTCAAATCCAGAGAGAATAAATATCTTATATACTTACTAAACTCCCAATCCCCTGCATTATATCCTTGGTTTGCTCACAGGGTTCAACCATAAAAATAATTAATTACATCATTAAAAGGCCAAACGCTTTAAAATTTAATATTTTATTTGACTACTACCCTGAAACTAAATAGACATTTAATGGAAACAGTAACACCATTTTCAACAATAATTGAGCAAATGATATATTACAGTAATATTTAATACTAATGTTAATAATGTAATTAAAATGATTAATTACCATTTTCTGAAAATGAAGGCTGTATTGTATTAACGACTTATATAACGACGTTAATTGCTCTAAATAGCATTAAACATAAATGAACTTGAGTAGCAAGCAAAAAAATATACGACTACAATCCAATTCCAAGGGTGCATTATAAAATGAAGAGAACGAGGTGCGTAGCTCAATGGCACTGTTTCCACCCTTCTTAACCCCACACAAATGACCGTTTAAGCTGCAACAAAGTGAATTACATTTCGACGATTACTCAGAACCGTGAGAATGAATGCGTTCTCGTCCTGGAGAGAGAGGACGAAAATGGGATCATTACACGGTGTGCGGCCCGAATGAAGAGGGGGCGGCGGGTGGTACGGCAGGCCAGGGGTTGAAGGCGGCTAGTGGTGTGTGCACACAATCCGCTCTCCCGTATTCAGTCTGCGGCGGCCGGAAATGTTCCCCGGAGAGTTCTTGCGTCCGGTTTGTCGAGGCGGGGGGCGGCACAAGAAGTGCCGCACATACGTCTTGCTACTTGCACGAGGAAATTAAAATTGTTTTCTGTGTTGTTCTTGCCACGTCCGTTTCCTAGGACGTTATCTCGCGCCGTATATATATGGGATTGGGATTTCAGAATTTCGGGCGCGATTTGAGTTTTTTATTCCTGTCTCGATTTTTTTCGCAAAGTTCGATGTAATGAAGGTGCAGTGAGACGTGGAAAAAGTTGCGCAATTTACAGCGACATTTTAACGCTGTTCAAGTTTTGAAGAGCTCAATAGTTATAACGGATCTTAAAAAAAAATAAAAGCTAGTTTCGAACTGCAAAGAGAATCCCAGCTTTCAGTTTAGATAAAGAGCAATCCGGAAAGAGGGATGTTAAGCAAGCACCTTTTTGAACTTTAAACTGCAAGAGTTTTTTCTAACAAATGCACGATGTTATATGCGTTATTTACTTAAAACTTTTCAAGGAAATTAATAGCCGCAAGAGAAAATGTCGTCAATCTTTCTACATGTTTAATATTTCTTCTAGCACGAAAAATATGTCTTTATTTTAATTTTTACATTATCATACGTAGTATGACAATGTATTGTAATTGAGACTTTCTTTTTCAGAAATTGATGAAAATACACTTTTTGGGGTGTGTGTGTAAGTATTTTTGTGATGTATTTTTTTTTTTGGGGAATACCATTTACCAACACCAAAAAAGGATGATGTTCACCCCATCCTTGCCACACTAGTTTGGAAGATTTGCACACCCAAAACAGGGAATGCGAACCCATCCTTTCCAAATCAGTTTGGAAGGTTGGCAAACCCAATACAAGGAAAGCGAACACCATTCTTGTTTCCGTTTGCTATGTTTAAAGCACAAAAAAGCAAGAAAACTCCCCACATCTTAAAAAAGGTTTATTATAAATAAATAATTAATAAATAAACTTCTCTGATTTATATGAGCTTTTTTGGTCAGCGTGGACGACCTTACTTTCCTTTCTGACCAAGGGGAAAGTTTTTTGTTACTGCTGGTCCACATTCTGATCAGCGTACATAAGCTATGCTTACAGATATTTTTTCAGCAAATAGAGGACAGTTACAGCAACATTATTCATTGCTAATGTCCACTGTGATTTCTCATATTGTATTAGTATGGAAGGAGAATTCTTTAAAGGTGTTCCATACATAACTCTTCTCCGTATACTGCGTAATAGTTGTAACACTCTGACCGGGTGCATCCAGTTAAGAAGCTGGATCCCCGTCTAGTGTAGTGCTTATCAAGCACCGGGGGGTTATCCGGGCCGGTATCAAACAAGAAGCGTTATGGTTTAGTAATTAAAGACAGGTGGCGGTATACTTAATACTTACATTAATTAAAAAAAGATATTTTAAGAAAACTAAACAATAATTATAAGGGTTAACTGGTCTGCTTTGTATCCGGGAAGTAGGCCATTAGCTTTTGAGCTTCTGAAAATAATTCAAGTATTTATTAATCTAGTTATATCCTCGCCACTCCTGCTTCCTTATCAGGTAAGCAGTAGCGAACCTAATTTATAAACAACTTAATCACCTCAAGCCTAAAAAATACACATATATATATATATGAGCTCTTATTACCTAAGGGCACTCTACGATCACTTATTAGTCCATCCTAATCGTACCCATTAGATAAGATTTAGTTAGTTTCAAGCCTTACCTCGACAGGAAGAGTCCAGGAACGAACTGTCAAATTATGGCCGAAACCACTGGTTTTATAGGCCTTAGACAACTCTCACCCGGCGACCTAACGTGGATCCTGCGCGTTGCAACGGTCGCTACGGAGCGGGGGAAAGCTGTTTGAGGCCAACTGATATGACCCACGCAAAGTATTGTCAACTCAAACTATTTCACGAGTTTTAACAGTTTGCAATACTTTGCCGCGAAAATGTAATAATTTGAATTTGAATGGAAATTTTTATCGTTACATAGTTTCAAAACAAATCTTACCGTGCCCATCGTATTGCGATGAACGGACATAGCTGCTCTTGAATGCCTTTCAAGCTCAGTTTTACCCAATTACAGACATAAATCCATATTTTAATAAAACATTTGGCTCAAGAGTAATCTGTTTGAAACTGTTGAACGATTTTTCACCGAGAATTTCTTAAATTGTGCTACAGGCAACCGCTCTGGGAATGTATGCTCCTGCTTTAATAATTCATTGGTGGAATTGGTACAAGGAAAAAAAAGACCATGCCCAACAAACCAATATTTGTTACTTTCCGAGAGATAGGTTTCAAAGTATTCAAGATAAACTGTTATTGTAGTGTTTTTCTTTGACCTCCAGTTATCAAAAAATAATTTTCTAGCTGCATCAAAACTCTGTTTGTCACGGCTGGCTAGTGCAAATGTCACTAATTGCATCATTTCGATTGGTTCCTCCTAATTTTGACGATGTTCTTCATCAGATGAAAATAGCACATTACAGTACTTTCAAGCTAGTCTGTGCCTGAGATGCGCACATCGGAAAGAGAGATAATCACTGTTTGACAAGAAATTACGGAAATCTACCAAAAGGAGCAGCTTGAGACGCGGCGTCTTTGAAATTTGCTAGTGCACAACCCAATGTCAGGGGCATTTCTAGCTTGAAAGTACTGTAGTCTTCTTTTTGAGGGCTCCAAGTGCTAAAGTAAATCATTTAGTCAATGATGTGCTTGCATCAGTCAGCTAAATCTGAAGGTTCCAATCTATATTGATCACTCTTTGGCAAATGTTGATTAATTTACTATAAAATAAATTCAAAATTTTCGTAACACACTGCAATTTCAAGTGATTGGATCACTGGTTCTAACAATTAACAATGAATAGCCCTGCCAGATAAACTTGTAGGTGGCATCGCTTTACACTTCACAACTAAAAACTGTATATTTAAGCAGTCTTTTTATAGAGACTCCAATTTTTAAATCAGTTTCATATTCAGCGTCTTCTCATTCAAATATATACGATTGAACAAAAGGTTCGTCTTCATAATCAGGTGCAACACATCTTACTCTACACCATGACTCAAGTTCTCCAAGAGAAACTGTTACACGTACAAACGTTTCTACCTTAGAAGAAGCCTTTTGGTTCAGTCAGACTTCTACTCTTAAATGTAGATATAATAGCACTGGGCTTATTTATACCAACAAAAAAGAGTTGTTTGTTTTTGAATGCGTTAGTCCTCTTGTACTGTGCTGTTATTAGCATGTTCACTATCACTTACAAAGATATGAACCTCAATACGTTCTGCTTCGTATATTATGTTTTATCATTGGGCAGTCAGCTTTCCTATATTTACCAAGAGTGTACCTGTATATGACCTTGGTACATTCAAGTAAAAATGAGTGATTGTATAAATATTTAATTTCTGAGAAAACCATCAGAACTTGCAATTTTCTCTAAGAAATGCGATAAAAATTGGGTTTAAAGAAAAAATAACTTCCACAAACACATATTTACTACATAATAAATGTATCTTTAACGCAAGAGTTGGTCTTCAATATTTTTCAGGTTTTTAATGTTGCGACATAATTTTTAGTCAATTCAGCTGACTAAAATTATTGTAAATTGTCCATTTCGTTGCTCTACCTCTCTGTTTTACCCTTCTTGGCACTTCTGATTTTGAGTCACTTGAATCTGATATTATCTTCCAAAACTGAAACAAACGATTCCATTACACATTTTATATAGATTAAGATCAAATCAGAAACACAACAGCCGAGCAGAACCGAGGATTTTTTTTGTGTGAGAAAATCTTCCATTTTTATGTGCTTTTATTTAATTTTTATTTAGATAATATTTTTTCGTGGAAGAAGTTACATATCTATTGTGCTGATACAGTTCTCTACGCTGATGAGACCACGCTATATACTTTCAATTCTGACTTAAGTATGTAACTCAATATTAGCGGCGCGGCAGGACACCATGGAATTGATTGAATTGATTGGTTCACTACGTCCTCCCACTGAGCTAGACTCCGCGTAGTAAAGTCTGGCATACATTGTGCATCTGCCAGACAACGTTACGCGAAGTATACATCCAATCCATTCGCTCGATTCGATGCTGTCCTGTGCGATGCCGGTCGGGTTGCTTATAGCGAGTTACGTGTTTTATTGGAAGTGCAGGGACTTAATTCTTAGGTTAAATCTCAGGGACAATTTTCTAAGCAAAAATATCGATAAATGAGATCAAAACAGTATCAACTACTTTTTCACTCCTAATCTTACAAGTATGCGCCCCAACTTGAGACCACGATGAAGAAAAAATAGAGGAACTATACTATCAAATACAGGAAATCATCAATAGAGACCCAACAAAAATTATACTCATATTCTGTTACTTTAACGCAAAAATAGGAACAGGGAAGGATAAACGAAAGAATGCAGTAGGCCAACATGGATATAGTTAGAGAAACGAACGCAGAGGCATGCTAATCTTTCTTTCTCATTATAAACCTCCTATACGCAATAAGTAGCTTCTTCAAGAAGATAGGAAATCTAAAATGGACATGGAGAAGTCCCGACTTCTAGTACAAAAATGAGATAGACTATATAATTTCAAATAGCACACAAATGGTCTATGACGTCACAGCCATGAACAAAGTGAACGTAGAAAGTGGCCACAGGATGGTCAGATCAAAAATAAAAATAAGAACCAACACATATTGGAACACAACAACCGTCTCTACAAAGCTAGAACCGGACAAAGAAGAGATGAAAACCAGAAAAGAACAATACCAAACGAGAATAGAAGAAAAACTGAAAAGGTAGTACTCGAAAACAAGAGACTGCAACATCGATACACATACCGAGATCATTAGAGAAAGCGCAGACGAAGTGGCGAAGAAAACGAAGAAGAACGCAAAAAAATAAACGACAAAACGAAATAGCTACTCTAAGAGGAGCCTAACAAAGCCAAATAAGACTGATAATCTTGTAGAATGGGCAAAGCTCAATATATATAAACTGATTAGGAAAGAAATGAGGAAAGATATCAGAGACTACAATACCAAAGCCATAATTGAAACCATCGAAAACAACAAACGACCAAAAATATTCTAGAAGCAAATTAATATCGTCAAGAAACAAATGATATCACTCAAGAATATAACGGGGGAAACAATCACAAATCGAGAAGGTATGCTTAGGGAAATAGAAAAATACTACACAGAACTGTACACAAGCAAGATAGAATCAAACAAACAATAAACAGAAGAAAGAATAAAGACAATACACAATGTAAGATCGAAAGAATTACCAGAAATAACATATGAGGTAATAAGACTAGCGATAAAAACCATAAAAAACAACAAAGCCGCTGAGCCGGATGGCATTCTCCCAGAAATGCTTAAAGAATGTGTCTCAACCCTACCAACAGAGCTGAGACAACTGTTCAATAAATGTCTAGAACAATGCCAAATCCCCCAATGCTAGCTCGAGGCAGATGTAATTCTTATCCAGAAGAAAATATGTAAAAAACTTAGACTACAGACAAATCAGTCTCCTCTCTCAAATATATAAGGTATTCACAAGAATAATCAACAATAGAATAACAGGAAAAATAGAGCTCCAACAACCTCGAGAGCATGTAAGATTCAGATCAGGGTATAACACGAAATGACCATTTGCATACAATTAGAGGCCTAATCGAAAAATGCAACGAAAACAATATACATGTAATATGTATGTAGAACTCTACCTTGCATTAATTGGTTACTAGAAGGCTTTCGATTCCATCGAAACCTGAGCAGTACTAAGCTCACTGAATACATGCCGTATAGCTAGCAGATCCACGAAACTAATGAAGCACATATATTTGAAAGCAAAAATGCACGTAACACTATGGGAGAAGACCAACCACATCTACATAAACAGCGACGTTGGACAAAGAGACACTATTTCACCGAAAACTGTTCATATCTGCTCTTAATAAAATATTCAGGGGAATGAACTGGTCAGACAAAAATATTTAAACTATATTAGATTCGCGGACGATATCGTCCTAATTACTAAGAACGGAAAAGAACTCCAACATATGATAACGGATCTGCACAACCAATCAAAAAATGTTAGCCTCAGTATGAATAAGAAAATAAAAGTCATGTCTAAACACGCCAGCTGATATACATATAATATCTATAAGATCGGGAAATAGAGAACATTGACAGCTACATCTACCTATGACAGAAAATAACAACCAAGAAGGATAACTTTTATGATGCCATACGAAAAACTTACACAACGACTAACCAGAATCCAAAGAGTATAATATTGGGAATTAGACAAGAACATAGGAAAAGGAACACCTGGATTAGGGAACAAACTAAATTAGATTACACATCGTTCTTAAATTGAACTGGTAATGATTGATTTGAATAGCTATGAGTGAGAATGAAGTGTCATTCGAAACGATAGCAAAATTAACAGGTTTATTTGTTCAAATTGTTTGTTGACATATGAATAAATTAAGGATTTTTTGTGGAATTATTATCCGCTAGCAGCCAAAGAATTCCCTTAACAAATAAATTAGATTATGTTATCGAAAGAGCAACATATTCAAAATGGAAGTGGGCTTGACACGTAGCCCGTAGATCCGATAACCGTTGAACTAAACGGATACTGGAATGACAGTCAAGGGAACGACACAGAAATGCCGGCAGACCAAACACCAGATGGAGAGATGACATCAAAAGATATGCAGGTCTCGTGTGATTGAGAACTGCGTACCACAGGAACAGTTGGGATAAAATGGAGAAAGTCTATATCCAGCAGTGGAATGAAATATGCGGATCGTGATCGTGAAACAAACTATTAAAATTTCAAGAAGAAATAATGGTATCTTTTACTTTTATTTTAAAAATTACCTGCTTCTTCTCGATTCTTCGAGCTCTCAGCAAACCTTCTATACATACCAGAAAAATATTTTTAATGTTAACATTGGGTATTTCATTCTAAGCTTTCTGTATTTTAAGGAGTAGATTCTCAAAAATCAATAGATTTAGCTTAAGATGGCCCAACATTACGTCATCACATCCCGCGTGTGTTCGGTAAGTAATAAATCTGGAAAAGAGAAGGTCATAAGAGAATCATAATTGGTTAGTTCCAGGCATTCTACATTATCTCTAGGAGTGTACATATATGAATTATTAAGTTAGACAATAAGATTTTTCGTCGTAGAAGACAAGATATTAACATCGACTCTAGCAATGTGTTAATGTAACGATTTGCGTTTATTGTTTATGGAATGAAGTATAGGTCTCCAAACAAAAACACAAAAAGTTATTGTGCAAGGGCTGCGTCCCGCTCTTCAGTAAATACATATTAGTTCGTTGTAATTAGCGACGTTTAGACCGTGTATGGCTATCATAGGCACAGAAATAAAATCGTGACTATTTCCTGACGGTAACTTAACTAATCCAATGTAGTCGTGATTCTCTTTGTGTACCCATAACTAGTTTGAGATCACCAATGAAAATCAAGAAATGTTGAGTTTTCGGTGAAAGGCAGTGCATGTACAGGTAGTTAGGGTATGGGGAACTATCGTTAATGGAAAAAGGTCTCCTATAGACCTTATTCCAGGAGCAATAACGCTACATAAACAGCGTTCTAGAGTCGGTGTTAAACCTGTATCTTCGAGAGGCGAAGAACCTTGTATTCCAAGTTGATAATGTATATTTGCATACACCTACAGTTAATGTAAGTGTTTTAAAACTAAATAATGTTGATCCGCAACCATGTTCTTCTCGATTTCCAGACATATTTGTTATGGAATACATGCGGGATATGTTACACAAAATGTTGAGCCACCTTAATCCATATTTATTGACTTCTTCGACGATCTTCTCATGACTATTCAGAAAGCTTTTATCATTATTTTTTCTTGAAATTGTAATCGTTTT
>JARJED010070404.1:0-10394 GCA_030264515.1 Sepedophilus sp. GC000190 | reverse complement strand
TTAAGGACGGCGATTATCTTAGATTTTTTGAAGGAGGTGGGGATGGTACATGTCTCGATAATATCAGAGAAGAGTCTTGCTAGCCTCTTCCTGGCGTTGGGGCCAAAGTAACACATGCCGCCTTTCCAGATTTTGTCATGGAGGTTATCTCTTCTTCGGTACACTACCGCGCATACTGTGATGTTGCTGTAAGTTTTTTTTTTGAGGTTCCGTAGTTTCTTTCTTCCGTATACTCGATTACTGTAACTCAACCAAAGCGCGTTGGGCGTCACAATATAAACCCATTATTGTCAGCATACTTAATGCAGAAAAATAACATAACAATATGGAAGAGGAGGGTAGTTATATAAGAAATTGTTTTTAAAAAGTATGATTAAAGAGAAAATGTAAATAGAAAAATGCCAATAAAGGACATAATATCAGTTATTAGTTATGGTCGTATAGTCGGCGCGAAGAGTTTTGAAGCGTAGCGGCAGTAGTAAGAGACGGGAGTATTTAAATGGAAAGCGCTAGTGAAGAGTGAAGGAGTAATGACGAAGGAAAAGCAGATGGGTAGGAAGCACGGTAGCGAAAACGAGGATGAGGCTATAAGTGGACGAGTCACGGCTGAGGGGGGACAGGCAGAGCACGGTAACACGGCGGACGAAGGAAAAACAGATCCGTGCGGAACATCTGGTCGTGCGGGAATTGAGGCGCGAGACGGCCGACAAACAGATGCGGAGTGCTCAGTTGCAAACGGAAAGCGAAAAAGACGGCATGGAAGTAAAGACAATGGGGAGCGAAGCAAAAATAGACGGGCGCATGGATATATTGAGAAGAATTTTAGAGAAGTGCAGAGCATGGAGAGAAATGGACGAAAAAAGAGGGAAGGAGAAAAAATAGTTAGTTCTATAAAAACATTATTTTTCTTCTTTTGTCATTCATTTATCATGTGGTAAACATACACCTCGTATAATTGACTATTTGATTTTGCTTTGAGTTATTGTTGTAATACTATTCAAGATATACGAGATGGAACAAATTGACCCATTCCAGTGGCCTAAGTGTCTGAGGGTGCTAAGATCTCATTCTCTATCCCGAACTAACCAACATATTCATGATATAATCAGATAGTGTTCCTGTATGTCATCCATCTTGTTATTCTACTCAGCGTTTTCCAGGAATTTTTGGTTCTGGTGTACTTGCTTCTTCTAAGTATCTTTTCTGCTCTGTGTTTTACAGGTTTTCAATCACAAACTGCTCAAGAGTAATGTAACTATTAAAAAATTCTTGTTTTTTCAAGATGACTTGGAGCTTGTTCTTCCTAGGCTACGTGCGGGGAAGTACAATAAACAAAATTGTCATTGGCGATTCGAAGGTTGTGCTAAAAACATTGCGATAATTTATCATGCGCCTATTTATGTTTTAAGATTATTTATGATTCCGAAGCTTTACAGAAGCAACTATTGTCATTAATACAGAGCGCATGTGGTGCTGGCGTAGCAACTAGGGGCCATGGTTTGGATTAGAGATGGTTCGAATATACTGTACTTGTTATTTTGCAACAGGTATCACAGACTGTTCCGGGTAACAGGTCCCGATTTTAAAAATATAACAGGTACGAAAGTAGGCACAGCTACGAATTCTCGTAAGCGTACCGTGTACGCCTCCATTCGACCGATGGGCTGCGACCGCAGTGCAATACTGATATACGAGTACTTATGGATGGACGGAGCTATTCCAGTTCCGCATTGCAGTTCCTACGGATACTCGTACGCCTCCGTTTGAGACTCGAATCGATCGATACGAGTAGAGGAAGTGAAGGCCGCGCTATTCGATGCACGATTCCATACCGTACCTCCGATCGATATAGGTACAGATACTAAAGATACGACCATATGTTTTGTGGTACGTCATAAGTTTTGAGTTTCGAGTATGATGGAACTGGAACAGGTATTTGTAACAGATACATATTTGGAACTGGAACCTGTTATTAAAAAATATTGGTTTGTACCAGCTCTAGTTTGGATCGATATAAATACCAATCCATCACAGCCAGTAAAATAGTATATAGGTATAGGAGAGAGTAATGCAGAGAGTCAGACAAGTGTTGTTAGAGTCTTAGTCGTAGTCTTGTTAAAACAGTATAAGCTAAAAGAAGAAACATGTAAGGTATTAAATAAATACCCAAAATAATACTACAATCAGTATCCAATTTGATATACACCATCATACACCATCATACCCGATACTTCCTTTACATGGCCACCGTGACAGAGCGACTACGACCAAGCAACTAAAGTCGATAAACCAAGGAGAAATGGTATTAGCCGAGCAGTAAAACACGAAAAATGAGAACGACGTCGACCAAAGAGATCGACAACACCGGAGAGATTGTCAACTCCATCGTTGTATAACCAGTCAACGTGAAGAGCACGGTCGTGTATACAGATCTGGAAACAAAACCAAATCACAGTGGTAAGGACTAGCACCCTTGGTGACCAAATTTTTATTTCCGATTGGTGCCACAACGATCGCTAGTGGGTTGTATGAAATCTCTCTATTGGCTTCTCACTGGGTCATGCGGTACCGTTTATTTTGTACGATCACGTGCGCTACCGTGACATGCGATATATTTTTAAATTATTAATTCTTTGCTTTTAAGTAATAATAATGGAGAATCAGTGTGCAGTGCGAAAGTGCAAAACGGGGCTTAGATACCTTAAAGAAAAATTCGTACAAACCACTAGCGATCCTTGTGGCATAAACATGAATTAAAAACTTACACAATAAGGGTGTCAGTCCCCGTGGTGGGGTATGAGAAAGTATGGTAATGCGACTCCGTTAAAAAAGCCTGTTGCTTGTCTAAGAAATAAGCTCGCTCGCCGCTAGGATCGCGTCGGACTACCGGAACCATCAAATTATATGCTTAAATGCACGTACTTGCAAGGTATGTATCATGCAACGAGGTAGAGGGAGAAATGGGTGTAATAGTACTTTTTCACTCTATCTCGTTGCATGATACGTACCTCGGGTCCGACGTGATCCTAGGGGCGAGGGATAGTATTTCTTAGACAAGCAACACGCTTTTCAATACATATGGGATACTTTCTTATAGCGTGGTCCCCACCATCACCGTTACTAGACCTGCATATACGACCGTGGTGGAGAGCAACAAGATCGTCATCCTGCTAGCAATATTAATTGCGTTGAATGTGACTCATCATAGACATCTACAAGTCACATAAGAAGTCCATCTAAAATAAATACCAGTCAACAACCAAGCTGTCATGATGCAAGACATAACCATTGAAAGGCAATTCCAAAGACTATATCAATAGCGTAGGTATCGAGACATTCTGTCTAGCGGACTTTGACGTGCGGCGTCAACTAGTTTTGATTAATCTGTCTTTCCATCTTCTAAGTGGTTATCCTAATGCTTGATACGACACTGGTTTTCTGTCTCAAGCTACCTACCTAAGACAATTCTAATCATGTGCATTATATGAACTTGATGTATTAATCTACACAGTTTAATTTATCATCGCGAAATGGCACATCAATTCTGAATAACTGTTAAATACATCATCAATCCCCACATTTTCTATACAATTTACATCACGCAGTTTGATCATTTCGGCTTACCAAACCACACAAATAGTATTCCGATCGACATGAAGAACGTAAATCATAGCCGAAACGGATTTCGCTCAAAATATGTATGTGTTCATCGGGCGCAAAGCAAATCCGTAATGCGCCGCCTGTACCGCACACCTTCACATGCACAATTTTCCGTACGTTCAACGAAAGGGAAACGCCGGGCGCGTTTCCTGCCCGTCATTCATCCGGCGCTATTTCGGGGGGAGGCGCGCCGCATTTGAATTCGCGATTCGCGTATCGATCAGCCTGTCAACTCTTCCGAGCGCCCCACACCGGTTCACCGCCTCCGTGTGCCAGCGTTATTAGAAGAAATTACGGAGCGAGGTTTGGGGGTGAGGGGTAAATCTAGTAGATGCGATAGGGCGCCACATACGTACATACATTAACACACACATATTAGTAGGGCGCCCCAAATTTAGCACAAAATAGGCGTGATCGATAATAAAAATCGCGAAATCACGGTTAGGCCATTGTAATTATGTTCTGTGATTTATGAACGGATGAGCGACGTACACGGAAATGATGGAAAGTTGCGTTGTGTATAATGTGGAAGTAGAGTGTGTCGGATTTTAATTACTGGCGTTCGCCATCTTGAAAAAGGCACGCATTTGAATGGAAATAGGTTTCCAATGATTTTGGATATTTATAAATTATAAGGAAAAATTATGATTTGTTATTCATACTTTTTACTATATATGTGTGACTATACTATTAGGATTAGAAGAGAGGATGGTAGGACACATCACACAAGTGTTACGTGTTTCCGGTTCTATTATATGGATGCGAGAGTTGGACTATAGACTGCTGCACAACAGCCCGGTAACGAGAACCAGAACGGGAACGTAAACATAAGTACATGATTTCATATGCAGACATACACAACAGGTTTCCGGTAACAGGAACGTAAACCTCCCGGGAACGTGAAGCTTAGCCAACATTCAACCTTCACGTTCCCGTTCCCGGGAGGTTTACTGTTGCGCATGTCTGCATATGAAATCATGTACTTATGTTTACGTTCCCGTTCTGATTCTCGTTACCGGGGTGTTGTGCAGCGGCCTTAATTCCTGTAATGGAAGATATAATTTAAGCATCCGAATACTGCGGATGCCATGGACAAATAGAATTTCCAATGTCGAGGTGCTCACTAGACTGAGCAAAAGAGAACTGCTTCTGCATTCAAAGAAAGAAAATTATGCTACATGGGCCACATAATGAGGGGTGAGCGTTATAGGCTGCTGATGCTGATTATCGAAGGTAAAATCGGTGGGAAAAGATTTGTAACGAGGCGACAGAACGTATGGTTGAAAGACACATGTCGATGGTTTAACTGCTCCCCTACAGGATATATTTTGAGCTACAGTCTCGGAAACAATAATCGCCATTTGGATCGCCAACCTCCGGTTGGATAGGGCGCCATAAAATAAAAAATATTGTATTTATATATGTTAGATGTTTTAATTTAAAAATTTCTTAAGGAATCTTATAAAGTCCTATTATTTAAATTTGCTCATTTTAACAAAGTATAAAATTATAATGTCATTAATTACTCCTAATATTTGCTTTGTTCATTCCACTCCACTTCACTTTTATTCATTATTTCGTTTTCTAAAATGGAAATTAACTTAATCCGCGATAATTCCCTTTACAGAGCAACAAAAAAAAAATACACAACGCAGCACCCGAGAACGCATAAATAATACCCCCACTGATTTCCACTGATTACATACCCTTGTTTTTTATTACCCTCGAGTAAATTTTATTTTATTATTTAATGCACCCCTGTTTTTATTTTTTCATTTTATGTTTATTTATTTTTATTTTTTTTCGTTTTCTTTTTATCCACCTGGCGAGCAAATAATAATCTGTATAATAACCTCGTCGCCGGGCCGCCCCCACAACAGAACGTTCGACGATCCCACGACCACCCCCCGGCCACCCCCAATGGCCCCGGGCACGTAATTTAACGTTTGTGCGAGTGTATACCGGCGGCCGTTAATTTTCGGATTTGTTCACGTGCAGAACTCGCTGTAAATTCGGAATTAATTGAGTTATAATTGTGAGATTTATGGAAAGGGTGGCTCGCCCCTGAATTGATATTAATTGTGCGGGGAACGTCCTCGCATTTTATCCTTGATTATCGTTTTGATTGCATGATGATTTCGTTTTTTTTATTACATGGAGATATAAGAGATAATCGTTATAATATAGTCCAGTAAAATGACCCATTTTGATATGCAAAAGGTCGGGTATTTTTTATTATTGGATGTGTTGCTAGTATTCGGAGTGTAAAGTAAAATCCAACTTTTCAACCTTTGCCCGCCACCGCGCCCCACGTTGGGCGCCATTTGGTATCGACAAAACATCAAATTTTTTTACCTTTTCTATGTTGTTTTAAAATATTTTCTGAACGTTTATCATTATAAAATTTATGATTTGTTTTTTTTACTCTTTTTAATTACATGGAAATATAAGAGATAATTGTTATATAGTCGAGTAATAAGATACATTTTGGTATGCAAATGGCCGGATAGTTTTGATTTTTTGATGTGATGTTAGTATTGAAAGTGTACCGTAATATCCAACTTTTCAACCTTTGTCTGCCACCGAGCTCCACGTTGGGCGCCACTTGGTATCGACAAAACATCAAAATATTTTAGCTTTTCTATGTTGCCTTAAAGTATCTCATGAACGGTTATCATTATCAAATTTAAACTAGAGCAACTTTGTTACAACTCGAGCCCTAAACCAGCCCCGTAGCTTAAATAATTATTGAGATACAAGCTTTCAAATAATCACGATTTTCTCAAAATGTTAAGAAAATTGTGATTTTTCGTTGAACAAAAAAACAGACATCATATGGATCAATTTTAAAAGTGAGAACGTTTTCTCTAAAGAAAGCACAATAGGACGTATCTACAACGAAGATATACAGTTTTTCAAAGAATGGGTTTAACAATTTTTGACATATTTGAAAATAATATTAATTCCGAAAAGGGCCTGTTTTGTTCCTAGACCTTCTCTAAATCCAAATTGGGTATTACTTATGCCCTCTCCTAATTTTCGATTAACAAAATTTATGTATGATCTTTAGGAAGATTTTTAGTAATAAGTACAATAGTTCTCAAGTCTGAGCACTTTCTGGCATTAATTTTTTTGGAAATCAATACAAACATCGATAGAAGACATTGTCGCGGAATAATGCCTGTGTCATATATTGTGTGTGTTAAACAGATCTAAAAGACTATCCATTTGGTCTTTGTCTAATAGTTTCAGTATCTCTGCTGACATTTGATCCCGCCCGGTGGCTTCTCTTGGCTTCATACTCTTGAAGGCGTATTCCAGTTCGTGTTTATTATTCTAGATTCTTCATCTTCTACTCTTAAATGTACTTGTATTGGCCTTTCAGTATTGAAGTGTTGCTGAACATACTCTTTTCACCTTTCTCATTTATCTTTTTCTGCAATTGATCAATTGCTTAATTCCTTTGTGCATGTGAAAGCTATCGTAATTTCTTTCGTACAGCTCTATTTCTTCACATTGTTTGAAAATACATTTTGCTTTTGCTGTTCTTATTTCTCTTTGGATTATTTAGGACTTTATATCGTTTTTTTATTTCTGTTCTTATAAATACAGCGTTAATTCGTTATGTCTAAAATTTTCTCCGTCATCCATCTTTTCTATTTCGTTGTTTTTCTAGTTAGATTTTTTTAACAACTGCGGCCAAGGCAGTTTGAACTCGATTCCATCTTGCGTGGACGTTTTGGTCTTTTTCATTACCTTTCATTACTGTTGTTCTTTATATGATTTGTAACGCGCCTACGTTTTCCTTGGGTATGTGAAACAATAGAAAAGTCGGCGACGTGTCTAACCTTCAACCACAGGCTGGTCAGGATCCAACTCTTCTGCTGAAAGAGAACTTGCAACGTCTCCCGACACTAAAACAACAGACTCATTAGTTAAATGTCAAATTAATTAATTTTACTTTATACACAAGACATGTTATCTGGTCCAGGAGGACTGGGAAAGAACAGGAACTAAGTTGGTCAAAGCGCTATGAAGGTGGCCTGTCCGTTTACCTCCACTATGGTCGGTTTCGGACCAGACCTTAAAGAAAGTAATTTAGTTGTTACCCCGTCGAATGCTGGCTATTAAACCAGACGTCGTAAACATTAGCGGTCGGAGGGTCTTTGTGCGTCACTTGTAGGGTGGTCGGCTACTCAACCAGATCCCACTACAAGTGGTTCTAGGGTTACTCTGCTCGATGCCGGCTACTCTACCAGGCGTCGCGTCGGACACAGTACCTGTCGGAAGGTCTCTGTGGTTTACTTACAGGGTGGCTGGCTACTCTACCATTTATTTAACCAGATGTTCGAAATAACCGCGTCTCGTCTGTCGGGTATAGACTATGGGAGGAGAACTTATCACGACGGGAGACAGGAACGAAGTGCCCGAATTCAGCATCGGAGGCTTTATTTATACTCCCCGGTTGCGATGATTAATTTGAGCCATGAACGCAGGCTGACGTGATGATGCAAACTGCGATAGGAATTTGTCCTGCCAACGACTCGTCACGTTGGCACCACACGACAATTCCTACTTGCTGTGCTGTTAACCTAACGGACAGGTGTCATCCTTGATGTCAGTTTTTAGCTAAGCCAACTTCAGGCCATGCCTTCGCGTGTGCACCACTTTGCATCGTCAGAGCCTTCTCCTTAAATATTGTGTTTCTGTACCTTCCACTACTGTCTATCATATAAGCTAAATATTTGTTTTTCTTCCATTCCATCTTATATTATTGTAACGGCTGCGCCCCCCAAACCTCCGGAGACTGCTTATGCGGCGTTAATCTACGCTTGCCGTGCGATTTATTGGTCTAGGACACCTGCCCTCCACTTTCGAACATAATCGTCCAGCGACTTAGACGCGCTTTCAGCGAATCTACGCAGGCGACGGCAGCCAAGCAGTCCCACCCTGTCTTCATACCCCAGCAGCTGCGAACGTGCATCCAGGTGTTTACCTGGGAAGACGACCCGGTAAAACACGCTTTGAAATCGGCCTACAGCCAGTAATCGAAAGGAGAGACAACATTTACAAAGTGCAATTTCCGTAGAGAACAGTTAACGTAACATTTGCAGGCTTAAACCAGCCTTTAGTGCGTGAGTGTTATCCGCGATTTTCGCGCCTTGTCCCGTTGGTACGCCGCGCTCTGTAAACAAGGGGGAGTACTGTAACGGCTGCGCCCCCGCAAACCTCCGAAGACGTCCCGGCAGGTGCGGCCAACAGCCGTTACGGTGCTCGCCGCCGCTTCACTTTCCCTGGCTTACAGCCCGATAAAATAATCAATACGCAACGGATTATCAATTAAGAATTATCAAGTACAACGAACGGTCTCGTCCGTCTACATTGCCCATTTTGTACATGAGTTAAGACCCGTTAATAAAGAAGGTTTAGTTAACGTTTACCTTAATGGATGATGCTCTCCTCATCGAAGTAACCTCCAGAAGGCCGCAAGTGGCGACGAACGTCAAATTATCTTCCATTTTTGAAATTTGTCCATTTTTACTTTTCCTCATTTATTTCCATACCTCTTTCCGACATAAACTCTCCTACCCTTTCCATAATTTCTTTTAATTTTCCAAAATTCGTTGCTACTAATGCTATATTTTCTGCATATCCTAGTAACCAGAACTTTTTTCTCCCTTTTACTATTCCGCCTGTCTGCCGTTTTCTTAATACCTCTTCTAACTCCGACATATATAGCAACGTCTTCCTAAACCCTTCGCAGATTCAACCTCTCCTAGACGAAAGGAGTCTTATCAGGGTGGGCGGTAGACCAACTAATGTTAGGTTGTCTTTGGAACAGAGGTCCCCAATGTTACTTCCGAACAAGCATAGATTAACAAGAAGGCTTATCGATCATGTTCATTAGCAACATTTGCATGTAAGATTGCATCACATCCTGAGTTTGCAATTTTGGAGCTTGTCCGGGAAGTGAATGATTCAATCAGTAGTGTATAAGTGAATAGCATGGATTCGGGCTGATCCAAGATCTGTGCAATTCCGTATGGGGAATTTACCTCCAAGCCTTTCGTGTCTGTGGGGGGTGGATTTCACTGGTCTATTGATTGTAAAGCAGTCGCAACTTCAAAATGCGAGGCGCTCTGATGTTTATGTTTGCATCTTCTTGTGTATGGCTACCATGGCAGTTCATATTGAAGTCGTATACACCACGGAGACATTCCTTGTTACATTTCATCTGTTTATTGTAAGACTAGAACGGGGTGTAGAGATTCGGTCCGATTGTGTGAGAAACTTTGTGGGAGCTAACCGTAAACTCGTGCAATATATGGGAAATGCGTGTAATAATAAGGTAAGAATGGGTGCGCCATGGGAAACAGATGTTTTTGGGATAAGTAGTATTAAACCGGAAGGGGTCGGATAGGGGAGCCGAGGCCGTCCGCTCCCTCCCCTGACCTTGCAGTTTGTGAATGGTTATTGTTTAGTTTCAATCATGCCGCTGTGGACCGTGGAGCATCGCATTTTCGTGTATGACAGTTTTGTGAGGAGCGGCGAATCAGTCACGGAAGTTCAACGTCTCTTTCGTCGAAGGTTTAATATTCCTCGTCCTGGAGACATACCGAGCCGGAACATCATTTTGCGATGGGTTAATGCCTTTCCTGGTGGGGGCAGCTTAATGAAAAAGAAGCAACCGGGACCACGTTGCACAGTTAGGTCTCCAGAGAACGTGAAACGTG
>JARJED010070279.1:0-12876 GCA_030264515.1 Sepedophilus sp. GC000190 | reverse complement strand
TCAAAAATTTATCAAAAAGTCGAAAATTTGTCAAAAACTGGTTAAGAAGTAGAAAATCGCTCAAAAAGTCGAAAAATGGTTAAAAATGTCCCAAAAAGTCGAAAGTTTTTCAAAAATTGGTCAAAAGGCGAAAATTGGTCAAAGATTAATCAAAAAGTCGAAAATTTGTCAAAAACTGGTCAAGAAGTCGAAAATTGGTCAAAGATTAATAAAAAAGTCGGAAATAGTCAAAAATGTATAAAAAAGGTGAAAATTTGTCAAAAATTGGTAGAAAAAAGTTGAAAATTTTCTTTTAATTAATAAATTTTCGAGCTTTAACCTACGAAGATTGGTTAGACCTTGTTTTAGCCGGTTAAAGCTGGGAGCGTTGTGGACTCTTCGGGCTTTAGAAGCAGAGCCTAGATAATCCCAGCTTTAACCGATTAAACCTAGGTTTACCCTTCATTCTTGATTTAACCGTAACATATATATATGTAAATTTAAAGAAAGCGCTTCAGAGTAATTTCTCATCTCTCGCAAACAATAGCTAATTATGTCATTGTATGATAAATTAATAATTATGTAGGATATGCCTTTTAAAAATAAAATGGGGACCAACAAAGATTTTTAACTAGGAGCGTTTCAAAATTTGCACACAAGAATCTGTGACTGACTGACTGCGTCTCGTGTTTTGACTTCAAAATATGGATGTCAATATTAAGTAAAACTAGTAAAAGATAATATGACCTGAAATTAAATATATATTTATCCTGTGCGAAAACTACAAAAGGCTTTCAAATTCTAATTTATTGCCAAAAATCCTTAGTTTCTTCTATGGTTTTCCATGGTATGAATTATGCTTTTAAAATTATTCTTCCAGGTTAACGAACAGACAATTAAAATGGAAAAATAGTGTAAGGACTGTAGGTGAATTTTATCAGTTAAGGTCAATGTTTTTACGAAACCAAAACACCTTCTACAAGTGGTGCTTATATATTTTTGGCAGAATCGCAGAGAGAATAAGTAGAAATACCCATTAAAAAAAACTGGAAGTAAATGATAAAAGAATGAAGTTGTCTTCAATTTGGATAAATAAATATAATATATAATTAAATACTTTATCGATTTTTTTCAATTCGAATATTCATTTATTTGTCCATATTTCTAAATTGATTTTATATGAAATTAGCTTTTGCCCACGAAATCAACTTATATATTTTTTAATTGTGTAGAAGCCATATAAGTTAAATAAGGTACAGCAATATATAATAAATACAGGATGGTGATAAAGTATTAAAATTCAAAATTTTAGTTTCTTCATCGCGAGAGGGCGCAATGTATGTTTATCAGAGTGCCTCTATGAGAAAGGTGCCAATGTATGTACGAAATGCTGATTGGCTCTGCCATTTCCAGCAGCTACTTCCGTTTAGTACGAAAAATGTACATTGCAGACTATTTCTATTTATCATACACTAGTGCTGGCAGGTTGCTCACATGTCAGGCGCATCCGGCGCATCCATCGCGCATATTGCTGGAAATGGCGGCACATTGGCAACACTCTCATAGACGCACTCTGTTATCGGATATAGCTCAACAGTCCCATTTTGAACAAAAATCGACGTGCCCTTAGATTAATTTAAAAAATATATTTTTCGGACACTATGGAATTCGACTACATTTCTTTATTACAAATCGTAAAGAAATGTATCTCATTTCTTTATAGCAACTATTTCTTTATAGCAACAAAATAAACAACTATTCCTTAATTATGGTTGTTTAGTTGCTACAGTGATGGAAACAATTTAATTTTCGCGCTTGTCATCGCTTGTCATGTATTTTTTAAATATTTTTTTATGAAATATAATACATTTCCATTGCTTGTTCGAAAAACTATACTTTTCTTTACTTGTAATACTAATAACTATTTGAGATTTTGAATTTGCTCCTTGCTTCACCTCAATAATTTATCCAAATATGAACCAATTTCAGGCAGCTTTCCGATAATGTATGAAATTTAGCGATTAAATTTTAAAGCCAAGGGACGCTATGTATACTAGTAAAGTATATTATATATAACCTATCTTCAAATAAATATCCATTTTTATTGATATTGGACAAAGCGTTTTACAGTTGTGGCAACATAGACAAGATTTCTAAAAATAGTCTATGATTTTGGCAACATTCACAATGCTTAGAAAATAAAATTCTCGAAAAAAGAATAACTTGCACCTTACAAATTTATTATTAGCATAGATTAACTTACCGCCTTAGGGAGAGTGATTTACAGAATTTAACAACAAAAAGCAATAAGTATCAAATATGTCCAAATCAAGTAAAATGACCGATCGTGCAAAACATATAAACAACACATTCTTGAAAAAATACTGGATATGAAATTAGGAAGATACTAATTTAAATTAATGCTAGAATAAATAAAACGACAGTATGAATTAGACTTTAAATGATAATAGGGTACTTCTCTATAATTAAAAAATATATAAATAAAAATGTATATATATAAAAATCATTAATATCTACGATGTCTTTGCGACGGCGTTGCCCCGCTTCACCCTTTTGAAACGCGATAACTCTCCTTCGTAACTCTGTGGCAATCCGCCAAATATATCAGACTCTGAAAGGCCTGCAATAGTCTGATCTTTGCCCTGTTGTTGTTTCTGAGTCAGCTTTTCTAGCCTCTTTCGCCGAAAACCGGCGTTGATGGGCTTTTGCACATTGTTCCTCTCCTTAGCCGCCGCAAGGTGCCTTAACATAGGACCCCCGCTGTGTATGGCCGCCAAGTCTTCAATTACTTGCCGCTTCTTTCGCTTTTGGCCCCCATATAAATAATTTGGACTGTCATATACATCAGAATTCATGTCAGAAACATACTTGTGTAACATGGTGTTTCTTTTATTAATCCTACTATGTCGTTCATCATTAGATGAAATAGGTTCATAGTCTTCGTCAAAATCATTGTAATTCCCGTTCTCAGAATGATCTGTGTTTCGTTTGCGAATAAGGTTGGCAGTTCGATCATCAAAATTGTCATCGTCAAATTCATCACTTTCATCATCAGCTTCATCTTCATCACCTCTGTAATTTCTGAAACGCATATTGTTGGGCTGTTCTTGAAAATCGCGCTTTTCGCGTCCATAATAAAAATAGTCTGCCTGCCGTCTCTTTCGTTTATTATTATTTTCGCTATCTAGTTGTTGCATTTCTTCAAGGCTTAAATTCGGTTCGGACTTACGTTCCATTCTTATAACGTCGAGTTTGGAATCTTTAGACTCTTCTGATGTAGGAGCCAGTTCAGCGCTTTTCTCTAAAGGTTTGTTTTCGTCGAAGTTGGAACGTTTCTTGGATCCGCCTTTTTCATCAGCAATTTTAACATCTGCCGCATCTTCGCCTACCTTTAAGCCAGAATCACTTGCTTTCTCGTCTGTATTTTCTTGTAACTTAACTGATGATGCTTTATTGATTTTTTCTTCGCGCTGATCAGCATCATCATGATCATCATGTTCCGTATACATCTTAATCGAACGTTTTTTCTCACTACTTTCAGGTTTACCGTCTGCTATAAGCTTATTAGTGATTTCTTCAGGCGATTTCTCCTTTTCATCTTCATCTTTCTTATCGTCGCGCTTGCTTTGCAAATTTTCATCTTTGCCGGTGTGTAGTTCGACCTCAACATGTGGACCTTGGTCGCCTGATCTAGCTCCTCGCTCGGATTTAAGGGAATCTGTTAAGCTCGTGCTATCAGATACTAAACGGTTGAGGGATGTTCGTTCGTTCATTGATGGACCAACTTTCTTGGATTTGTCGCTTTGTTGAGCAACATTCGCATTTTTGATATCCAAGTCCCTGGTTACAAGGGCATGAGTGGCTGTGTCCGCCGCTCTTACAACATTCTGATTTTGAGCACCCTGAAAACCCAATTTATCCTCTTCTATGTTTTTGCTTTTACTAACATCCACATCCCGTTTATAGTCCTTAACTGCATTTTCGCCCCTACTATCAACTTCACCCTTGTCGTCCTTCATATCACGTTTACTATTTTCCTTTGATGTCTTACTAATTTTGATAATTCGTTTTTCATCTTTAGGTTCCTCTTTTGATGTTTCAGCAGTTTCTCGTTTTTTCTTTGAAACACCGCTAACATTTGCGACGATCTGAGTCACATCCGCTATAGCGCTGCGCTTCTTGCGGTAGTCGAAATCAAATGCATCATGGGAAGCAGGAGCGGGCATTTTGTTAAAATCTGCATCTTCACGCTTGTTAACTCTTTCATCTTTAATTTCACTCCAGGTTACGCGATTCTCCGCCGCTTTTTCTTCAGGTTCATATTCATCAGTGCTTCTGCGCTTTCTAATGTGAGGTTCTAAGCCACCATCAATTTTCACATTAGGTTGTATCTCTTTGCTTTCTTTATCCAACAAATTTCGTTTCTTTCTATCTTTACCCTCCTTCTTATTATGCTTTTCATCTCGTTTTTTCTTGTCTTGGTTTGTATCTCGTTTTGCTTCCTTGGCATTCTTTTCAGCAGCACTGATTTCGCGTTTAACTTCTTCCTTAATTTCACTTATTTTGTTCTGGATATTGCGTTGTAGCCTCTTCTCGTATTCTGCATCTTCAACATTTTTTTCGCGTTTTTCATCCTTTTCTGCTTTTGGAGCTTTATGCTTGTTCTCTGTTTCCGAACTTGCAAGAGGCGATTTGTTGCCACTAACTGTTAATTCTCCGGATGATTCTAGGCCTTTAATTATGTCGCCGTTTTCTGTGTTCTTTCCTTGTTGTCGTTTCTTTCGCACGAAACTTTCACCATCAAATCTAAAATCGGCGATTCGTGCTTTCTTTGCTTTTTTGTTTTGAAAATCTCCTTCTACGTTGACTTCTTCGCCAGGTAGTGATGATTCGGATCCCTTTCTCAACTGTTTTGCTTCGCCGTTAGTAGGGCCTGTTTTTCCAGGGCAATTCTCTTTCTTATCTCGCACTTCTGAATGAAGTTCTTTGGTTAGACCGATTTTATTGAGCCCACTATCTAGATCTTCATCTTCCCCGACCTCGCGTTTTGAAATTTTGTCATCATTATTGATTAGACCTAGGTCATTCATTATAGACTTCAGATTATTTTCAATAGCATCTAAATTGTTATCTGAATTCTGAATCGAACGTTTACTTTTTAAAGTAGTGTCAGTTTTATCGGAGGCTGGTGTTGGCGACATGCTCTGCAAGTCGCGCTTCTTCTGCGATTTCTCATATCCAGAGTCTTCTTCAAATTCTTGCTGTTTCATATCCAAACGATTTCCAATCTTGAAATTAGTTAATAATGATGCATATTTACTATTTTCAGAAGCAATATTTGATGATGCTTCTTCAGTACCGATTTGACGTTTTACTGGAACAATTTGAGATTTTGATTCGTTATCGGTTTCGTGATTATGTTGTGCCTGGAAGTCTTGGTACTCATATATCCTGGAAATTGGCTGAAAATTGAAGATAAAAGAAAAATAGGTTTTTATTAACAAGCAAATAGGGTTACTTCTAGAATTCCAATAGGTTTGCCTTGATTATACACGATGCCATAAGGACTGCGGCGATTTTTGTGCTTGTAAACTTTAGAAGGCAACACATCTTCTTCGGCGGCGCGCTTTGAGGATGCCACGTCATAACATTGCGTGCCTTGTGCATTAATCTTAGGTATCTTCAGACTTCCACCAGGGATTTGATCGTCCTCTTCTTCAGCATCCCTATTGCTTGCCGTATGGTACCTAATCATGAGTTAATGACATAAAAGATTAATACTAAACATGTACTTACATGGCGGTCTTCTCAACATGTCTTAGAACCGGCACATAAACACCTACATCACTACAAAAAAATTATCGACAAAAATAATTCGATTATAAAAAAATAGAAAATGAAACTTACCTTTGCTTGTCATCACCTGTAAATAGGGTTTTCCCCGAAGCCGATTGCGACACGCTGTAGAACACTATGAGTTGATAAATAATGCAAAATCCATGTATTCTCATAACGGGTTTGAGGAACTTATGTCACACATTAGACAGGTGTATATCAGAATTTTTATTTAAACAAAAAATGTAACGCCATCCATGATAAAAAATAAATATATTTATGTCGCAGTTGGGACCAAAAATATTCCATAATATAAGCTCGAGGCTTATATAGGCGTCCATGCGATCATCCATATGGTTGTATGACTTCATCTTCTTCCTTCCAATAACAACTTTTCGTGATGTTTTTACACGAGCAGCGTATGGTAGAAAAGGGTTATTTAGTTTCGTTATTTGTACAAATACATTCAAAAGGTTAAAATAAAAAATAATTAAAATAAATATAAAATGAAATATATTTTTAGGGTTTTGAATGAATACAAAAAGCGTTCTCAAAAAGCATCTAAAACCAGAAAATAAAGCGCGCGCTCGCTAGTAGTAGTATATATAAAAATAATGTTAATCATCCTTTTACCTAGCAATAATAATAGTATAATTATCACAATTATGTTAGTGGTAGTCACGTATATAGAATAGTTGACTAGTCTAATGTTTTAGTTGCTTATAACGGGCATATAGAATTTATGAGTTTTTGTATCCCGGGTATGTTTGAATGATGTTTTCGGAGAGTCGATTAGGGTTGCAGGACATGGACCTATATTTCTTGGTTCGTATTCTTTTCTGTAGGAAGTGACTACGTTAACGCTACTATCGCCCAAGCTGATGTGTGAAGTGTTGGAACGTCTGGATATTCGTTCAACCTTTTGAACATTCTGTTGTTTTGTGAAGTTTCCATAAGATTTAGCTTCTGATACGCCGTAGAAATTACCACCAACTGTTAGATTATCACGTTGTACTATTTTTTGCGGCCGCTCAGTAGTTTGGTAAGAAGTCGATGCCCATTGCTGTCCTCTACGATTTGTGTTGTTAACAATACTATTTTCTTGGGAGGATCTATGCATAGAAGTCAAACTTTTACGATCACTCTGATGATGTGCACTGCTTTGATCATGTATATTGCAGATAGATTTGCGCATATCAAAAGCAGCAGTGCTGGTAGCATGTAGAGCCTCAGAACTAGTTTGTTGAGTCTTCCTGTGCAGAATTTGATTACTCACGTCGGCTGATGAAGACATAACGCTCTTACGGTGATGGTGTCCATCAGTTTTCGATATATTTGATTGACTCGAAGATTGTGTTATGTTATCGCTTGACTGGTGGACTATATTAGATTTCTGGTTTATAATATTAGAAGTGCTAGAGTTTCGCACAACATTATTAACAACATTGGTATTACTAGAGCTGTGCACAACATTATTAATAACATTATTTTCCATATGTTTATGTTCCACGTTTTCAATTCTGCTTTGCGATGAAGATTTCGTAATGTTAGCGCCAACTTTTTGACCACCCTTTATAGTTGTGACTACTTGTCGCGTGGTCTTCACAATTGTTCCATCAGCTAAAGTTTTAACATCAGTTGAAACATTAGTAGCACTTTGATCGGTCTTCTTTACATCGCTAGAGATATTTGTTTGTTCGTTCTTAATATCACTGCTAATTACGCTACTCTTCTTTTTGGTGTATGTGTTATACTTATTGATTTCAGTCGTATCTCCTAGAGTTATGCTAGATTGCATATGTCTACGCCTATTAATAGTAGTCTGTTGTGTTGGTGATACAGTAGTCTCCTTCTTGGGAGATTTTTCAAAGGTTTCTTTGCTAGTTGTAACACACTCCATAGCGCCAGTACCTATTTTAATACTATCTTCATGTTTTTTAATGGTTGCACGTTCTCCTTTTACGACTGTATACTGAGATTTTGCCATAGTAGTATCTTCGAAATCTCCTGTGATTTTTAAATTGTCGCTATGACGAATTGGAGTACGTCTTTCACCAGGGCCTACTTTAGCTGGCGTGCGTTTCTCAAAATCGCCTTCTGGTTGCAGATTATCTTGTGGTTTTTTAGGAGTTACTCTGTCAGCAGGTTTAAAACTGGGTTTACCTGGCCGTTCAAAATCGCCCTCTGGGAATAGATTATCATTGTGACGTATAGGTGTACGTCTTTCTCCAGGACCAACTTTAGCAGGTGAGCGTTTTTCAAAATCGCCTTCTGGATGAAGATTATCTTGTGGTTTTGTAGGTGTAACTTTTTCAGCAGGTTTGAATCCAGGTCGTTCAGGTCTATCAAAGTCGCCTTCTGGAAATAGGTTGTCGTTGTGACGTATTGGTGTACGTCTTTCACCAGGCCCAACTTTTGTGGGAGAACGTTTCTCAAAATCACCTTCTGGATGTAGATTATCTTGTGGTTTTCTAGGTGTCACTTTATCAGCAGGTCTAAATCCTGGTCTTTCGGGTCTTTCGAAGTCACCCTCAGGAAAAAGATTGTCGTTATGACGTATTGGAGTGCGTTTTTCTCCTGGTCCAATTTTAGTAGGTGAACGTTTTTCAAAATCGCCTTCTGGATGTAGATTATCTTGTGGTTTCGTAGGAGTGACTTTCTCAGCAGGTTTAAATCCAGGTCGTTCAGGTCTTTCAAAGTCACCTTCTGGAAATAGATTGTCGTTATGACGTATTGGTGTACGTCTTTCACCAGGACCAACTTTTGTGGGGGAACGCTTCTCAAAATCACCTTCTGGGTGGAGATTATCTTGTGGTTTTTTAGGGGTCACCTTATCAGCAGGCTTAAATCCAGGTTTTTCAGGTCTTTCGAAGTCCCCCTCGAGGAAAAGATTATCGTTATGACGTATTGGAGTTCGTCTTTCTGCTGGACCAATTGCAGTAGGTGAACGTTTTTCAAAGTCACCTACTGGGTGTAAATTATCTTGTGGTTTTTTAGGAGTAACTCTGTCAGCTGGTCTGAAACCTGTCTTTTCTGGTCTATCAAAATCGCCTTCGGGGAAGAGATTGTCACCATGGCGTATTGGAGTTCTTCGCTCACCTGGCCCAATTTTACTTGGTGTGGGTCTTTCAAAATCGCCTTCTGGATACAGATTATCACCATGCTTGATAGGGGATCTGCGTTCACTAGGTCCTAATTTCGTAGGTGTTGGACGGTCAAAGGTGCCTTCCAGTTTTAAATTATCTTCATGGCGTACTATATTGGTTTTCTCTACTCTTGTCGTGATATAATCGTCACGTTTTCGGTATTCATTAAATTCTCCCTCCATTCGGAGATTATCTTCATGCACTACAACTTCCGAACGTTGTCCTCGTACGGCCCTATAATCATCACGTGTTCTAAGATCTGTAAACTCTCCACTCATTTTAAGATTATCTTCTCTTATCACAATGTCTGCTCTTTCGCCTATTACAACTTTATAGTCGTCTCTTGTACACATGTCAGTGAATTCACCCTCCATTTTGAGATTGTCTTCTCGCACAATAATATCAGCTCTTTCGCCTCTTAAAGTTGTAATTTCGTCTTTTCTGCGCGTATCTACAAATTCTCCAATCATTTTCAAATTATCTTCTCGAATAATTATATCTGCCCTTTCGCCTTTTACAATGTTGTAGTCATCTCGTGTGCGCATATCTGTGAATTCACCTTCTATACGCAAATTATCTTCATGCTTAATTACCTGAACTTTCTCACTCTTTACAACTTTGTAATCATCTCTCCTTTGTATATCGATTGAACCTTCTGGTTTTAAATTATCATCATGCCTAATAGGTGTCCGTTTTTCAGCGGGCCCAACTTTACTAGGTTTTGGTCGCTCAAAATCACCCTCAGGATGCAGATTATCCTCTGGACGTTTTTGTTTGGGCCTTTCTGCAGGCTTCCATTCATCTGGCTTCTTGATCTCAAATTCTCCTTCGGGGTATAAATTATCTTCAGGTTTCTTTTGCTTAGGTCGTTCTGCGGCAACAAATCGAGGCTTTTCTGGACGATCAAAATCACCTTCTGGGCGCAAATTATCATTATGCTTAATGGGGGTGCGCATTTCAGCTGGACCAACTTTAGTAGGCGTGGGTCTTTCAAATGATCCCTCAGGACGCAAGTTATCCTCCGGTTTCTTTTGCTGGGCTCTTTCAGCCGGCCTCCATTCATCAGGTCTTCTTTTCTCGAAATCGCCTTCTGGATGTAAGTTATCCTCAGGTTTCTTTTGTGTAGGTCTTTCAGCGGGAACAAATTTGGGCTTCTCTGGACGTTCGAATTCTCCTTCAGGACGCAAATTATCACAAATTTTAATAGGACTAGGTCTTTCAGCTGGGCGATATCCAGGCTTCTGCGGACGATCAAATTCGCCTTCAGGATATAGGTTATCTTCTTGTTTAATTGGTTTGCGTTTTTCAGCGGGGCCCACTTTGCTTGGACTTGGACGCTCAAAATCTCCTTCGGGGTACAAATTATCTTCAGGGCGTTTTGGTTTGGATCTTTCAGCTGGGCGCCATTCATCTGGTTTCCTCTTCTCAAATTGTCCTTCTGGGTGTAAGTTATCTTCCGGTTTCTTTTGTTTCGGGCGTTCAGCTGGCACAAATTTAGTTTTCTCAGGGCGATCGAATTCTCCTTCAGGTTTAAGATTGTCTCCAGGCCTAATTGGCGATGGGCGTTCAGCTGTTTTATATTGGGGCTTATCAGGTCGCTCGAATTTTCCTTCAGGATATAAGTTATCTTCAGGTTTCTTCTGTTTGGGCCGTTCAGCAGGTTGCCATTCATCGGGTTTGCGTTTGTGGAATTCACCTTCTGGATATAAGTTATCCTCAGGTTTCTTTTGTTTAGGCCGTTCCGCTGGCACAAATTTGTGTTTATCCGGACGTTCAAAATTACCTTCTGGACGCAAATTGTCGTCTTGTTTAATAGGAAGCCGCCTTTCACAAGGTCCCACTGGCGCTGGTGTTGGTCGTTCGAATTTACCCTCCGGATATAAATTATCTTCAGGACGCTTCTGTTTAGGCCTTTCTGCTGGTTGCCACTCATCAGGCTTCCTTTTTTCAAAATCGCCCTCTGGATATAAATTGTCTTCAGGTTTCTTCTGTTGGGGTCTTTCAGCAGGTATGAATTTTGATTTTTCTGGGCGTTGGAAATCGCCTTCTGGTTTTAAATTATCACCAGGCTTAATAGGAGATGGGCGTTCAGCAGGACGATATCCCGGTTTATGTGGTCGCTCAAAGTCACCTTCTGGATGTAAGTTGTCTTCAGGACGGTTTTGTTTGGGGCGTTCGGCTGGTTGCCATTCGTCCGGTTTTCGTTTTTCAAATTCGCCTTCTGGATATAGATTATCTTCGGGCTTCTTTTGTTTAGGACGTTCTGCAGGAATGAATTTAGATTTCTCAGGTCGTTGGAACTCGCCTTCAGGCTTCAAATTATCGCCAGGTTTAATAGGAGATGGCCGTTCACTGGCTTTATATCTTGGTTTTTCCGGTCTTTCAAAATCACCCTCTGGTTTTAAATTATCCCATGGTTTAATTGGAGATGGTCGTTCAGCTTTACGATATTCAGGCCTATCTGGACGTTCAAATTCACCTTCAGGGTATAAATTATCTTCTGGTTTCTTCTGTTTTGGACGTTCCGCAGGTTGCCACTCATCAGGTTTGCGTCTCTGGAACTCTCCTTCAGGATATAAGTTGTCTTCAGGTTTCTTTTGTTTGGGTCGTTCGGCTGGTACAAATTTGAGTGTTTGACGACTCTCGAATTCTCCCTCAGGTTTAAGATTATCTTTATGTTTAATAGGTGTTGGTATTTCAGCTGGTCTGAATTTCTGCTTTTCAGGGCGATCAAAATCACCTTCTGGTTTCAGGTTATCGCCCGGTCTAATTGGCGATGGACGCTCAGCTTTACGATACTCTGGTCGATCTGGACGCTCAAATTTGCCTTCGGGATATAAATTATCTTCTGGTTTCTTCTGTTTAGGACGTTCTGCCGGTTGCCACTCATCCGGTTTACGCTTATGAAATTCCCCTTCTGGATATAAATTATCCTCAGGTTTCTTCTGCTTGGGACGTTCAGCTGGTACAAATTTATGTCTCTCTGGGCGTTCAAAATCTCCCTCAGGTTTAAGATTGTCGCCTGGTTTAATAGGTGATGGGCGCTCACTGGGTTTATATTTTGGTTTATCGGGTCTTTCAAATTCACCTTCGGGTTTGAGGTTATCCCATGGTTTAATTGGCGCTGGACGTTCAGCTTTCTGATATTCTGGCCTATCTGGTCGGTCAAATTCACCTTGAGGATATAAATTATCTTCTGGTCTTTTCTGTTTGGGGCGTTCTGCTGGTCGCCACTCATCGGGCTTGCGCTTTTGAAAATCTCCTTCTGGATATAAGTTATCCTCAGGTTTTTTCTGTTTAGGACGCTCAGCTGGAATAAATTTATGTTTTTCAGGACGCTCAAAATCGCCTTCAGGGCGTAAATTATCGCCATGTTTTATTGGTGTTGGTCTATCGGCTGGGCGGTATTTTTCACGTTCAGGTCGTTCAAAATCACCCTCGGGCCGTAAATTGTCTCCAGGTTTAATTGGTGATGGACGTTCAGCTTTACGATATTCGGGTATATCTGGACGTTGAAAATCACCTTCAGGGTATAAATTATCTTCTGGGCGTTTCTGTTTTGGACGTTCTGCGGGTCTCCATTCATCGGGCTTCCTTCTTTCAAAATCGCCTTCTGGATACAAATTATCTTCAGGTCTCTTTTGTTTAGGTCGCTCAGCTGGAACAAATTTAGATTTTTCGGGACGCTCAAAATCTCCTTCTGGGCGTAAATTATCTCCAGGTTTTATTGGCGATTGTCTCTCAGCGGGCCTAAACTTTTCACGTTCTGGTCGTTCAAAATCACCTTCAGGTCTCAAATTATCTCCGGGTTTGATAGGAGAGGGGCGCTCAGCTGGGCGATATCCTGGTTTATGTGGCCGTTCAAATTCGCCCTCTGGATGTAAATTATCGTCTG
>JARJED010069773.1:0-10560 GCA_030264515.1 Sepedophilus sp. GC000190 | reverse complement strand
ATTAAAAAATCAAAAATAAATTTGGTTAAAAAACAAACTACGACTTGAATTGATTCGGAATATTTTTTGTTAAGGTATTTTGTTTACGTACAATGGGTTTCCCAATTAAGATGTCATCTATATAAATCCAGGAAAATTTCATTTGTTATTTTCTTAGAGATTAATTGATATTAATAGATGATATTAATATGAACATAACTAACTAATTAATCACGGAGTACAGTATACATTTTTATTGATAAAAAATTAATTAAACATGTACTAGAAATAATAATCAATAATTAAATAGGTATAAATTGTATGGTATGCTGACATTGCTTATTGCTTCTTTTCATCAATCTTCACTATGTCGTGGAACCCGAACTGCTAATGCTTCTGCTCTTCACATATTTCATTCCGAAAAATCAATTAGAGTGTAAGATTATTGGAATTTACGAATTAACTTTTCTTTGAAATACTGTATACAAATTTCGGATGCTATGCCAGATATTGGATAAAATCTTCACAATCCATTCATACACATAATGGTGAGAATTAATAAATATATTTTTGGAGTATCTGACATATGAAAGCCGAATATTAGAATGAATATTTATATGGTAAAAAATAATTACTCTAACCGGTTTTTAACCAGTTAATAGCTAAAGTCGTGAGTTCAAATCCTGCTCGAATAATTAATTTTCAACATGTAAATTTTAATTTAGTTACAATTTTTAGAGTAAATTCAGCTTAATCCATTCTTAATCTACCGATTAATTTCGCTTTGGTAAAAAGCATGTGGATATGCATTATGGTCTAACATTAGCAATGAAAGACAATTTTTATGTAGAACCTTACAGCGCATCCACTCGTTATAGTATAGCTTATTGTGCAAGCGAAACTAGGCTGTTGAGTGAGACTGATTTCTTGTTGTTGAATGATGTTATAAATATTGTTATTTAAACTAAAATGATTGTATAATCAACGAAAAATTATTTCTGCACGATATCGTAGGACTAATTTCTGCTTATGTGGTGAAAATCTTACCTTATTGTTGTTTTTTAATGGACTGTTTGAATCACAAATTATTTAGATATATTAAATAAATCTCCCAAAAGAATTATTAAATTTATTTAATTCTTCTAAACAATTTGTTATACGTAAAACTATTGTACTGTAATGAAAAAATTGCAAGCAAAATGAAGAATCTTAGTTTGTCTGACATTGAAAAAAAAAATGAAGCTGAAAATAAATAGAAAGAATAAATAAATTTAAATTAAATTATCATTTATTATATAAAATAAAAATAATAATATCACATATACATTTAGCTTATATATAAACAAATATAATATACTGTTTTAAAATGAAAAACTTAAATTAATGTGTAAAGAAAATATAGAAGTAGAAGATGGCAGCGGCACATTGAGATTAAAAACAACAGATTTACATGGAATTGACACGATTTTTGAGATTCCTCAATTCATCATCAATCTGTTGTGGCAGATCCATTCCAACCTGCTCCTTGAAGTATTTCTCAATGGCGAACGCTTCCTCCATCCAGAAGTTCTTTGGTATGTCGAACAGTTCTTCCATGTTTACGTCATCTTGGAGGCCCTCGATATTGAGGCTGTTCTCTTTGGGTACGAAACCGATTGGGGTTTCTTTAGCGCAGTCTTCTTGATCGATCCTTCTTAGAATCCAGTCGAGCACGCGGGAGTTTTCGCCGAATCCTGGCCATAGGAATTTGCCGTTGGTTCCCTTTCTGAACCAGTTCACATGGAATACTTTCGGAAGCTTCGAAGACCTGTCTTCCATGCTTAGCCAGTGGTCTAAGTAGTTGCCGAAGTTGTAGCCGAAAAATGGTCTCATGGCGAAGGGATCATGCATAATTACTTTACCCTGCAAAATAAGAATATTTGATTTAGTAAAACAATAAAGCGGTGTTGTATATAGAGTAGTAGATAGTATTATGTACGAGTTAATAATAATAAGGTTGGTAAAAATGGTAAATTTTATTTACCTTGTGCTCGGCTGCGGCTGTAGCTTCGCTTCTCATGGCGCTGCCAATGAAGACTCCATGTTGCCAGTTCCTAGCTTCATATACCAAAGGTACACCAGCTGGCCTGCGACCACCAAAAAGTATGGCTGAGATTGGAACTCCTTCAGGGGCTTCCCATGCTGGATCAATTATTGGGCATTGGCTGGCAGGTGAGCAAAATCTGGAATTGGGGTGAGCAGCAGGTGATTTAGACTCTCCTTTAACCCATTGACGACCTAACCAATCAGTAATTCTAATTTGGTTGAAATCTACTTCATCCTCCATTCCTTCCCAGAATACTCCACCATCACTGGTTGAAGCCACATTGGTGAAAATAGTGTTTTCAAAAATGGTCTTCATTGCATTCGGATTGCTAGCATTGGATGTGCCTGGAGCAACACCAAAGAATCCATTTTCAGGATTGATAGCTCTTAGTTGTCCAAATTCGTCAAATCTCATCCAAGCAATATCATCACCCACGCATTCAATTTTGTAGCCAGGCAATGTTGGGTTCATCATGGCAAGATTGGTCTTTCCGCAAGCGGATGGAAAAGCTGCGGCAATATAGCGTTTTTCGCCTTTTGGGTTTGTGATTCCTAGAATCAGCATGTGTTCTGCGAGCCAGCCTTCGCGCTGAGCAATAGTGCTGCCAATACGCAGGGCGAAGCATTTCTTTCCAAGCAAGGAGTTGCCTCCATATCCGCTGCCGTAAGAAACAATTTCGTTATTTTGGGGTTTATGAAGGATGATAGTGCGGTCTGGATCGCACGGCCAGCTAGGCATTTCGACAGTTCCGTTAGCTGGTGTTCCGACAGAATGAAGACATTTTACGAAATCTGAGTTGTTTGATAGCTGATTCAGTACAGCTTGGCCCATTCTGGTCATGACGCGCATTGAAGAAACTACGTAGGCGCTGTCGGTGAGTTCGATTCCAATTTTGGAAAGTGGAGAGCCAATTGGTCCCATGGAATATGGGACTACGTACATAGTACGTCCTTTCATGCAGCCGGAAAAGCGTTGTAACATAGCGTTGTCCATGTCTCTGGGTGACATCCAGTTACCCAAAGTGCCTTTAATGCCTTCGCGGGTAGTTGGAATAGTATCAGCTCTGCGCTCGGTGCAGATGAAGGTTTTGGATTCAACTCTTGCAGTATCAGCTGGGTTAGTTCTAGCCAACCAACTATAAAGAAAAAAAATATCGTTAAATAAATAATTGTTATAATATATTAGTTTTAGAATTATTTATATTGAAATATATTGACTATTACTTTAAAAAATAGACATAAAAACTGCTTACCAGTTCTTGTATTTTGGAAGAGGAACGATGGTTCCTTGCTGTTGAAGGAGATTAAGAAGTTGCTTGTTTTCGTTCTCGCTGCCATCGCAGATATGGATTTGTTCTGGTTGACAGAGTTCGATGTTGGTTTCCAAATAACAACGTACTTTTGGAGAAAGATTCGCTATGTCACCATTTATCACGCTAATTCCCCGAAAGTGGTTGAAGAGACCCACATTGGGGTGCGCCAATTGTTTGGCGAAACGGCCAACCTCTCCGGCATATCTGCAAATAAATTATAAAGGTTATTTTTTGCATTATGCATTATTTTCTACGATTTACGACAATTACAATAATAATATAAAATTGCACATTAATGATGTAAGAGTAGGTACATACTTGATGACATAAATTAATGCATTACATATTTCAATTGCGTGTATTGATTATGCATTTCTTTTATAATGAAATAATTTTTTATAAAATAAAAATGCATGTTATTGCATAAAAAAATAATATTGTTGATAAAAATGGTACGTTGGAATTTTTTAATATAATTTGCTATTATGTATTTTAAAAAAGTATTTATTGTGTAATAGAACAAATAAAAAAAAATACTGTTGATAAAAATGATTTATTTTACCTTTCGTTTTATATAATTTACTTTTATTTTAAAAATACTCAATTTTTGTTTTAAAGCAATTGTTATATTTTTAATAGTAAAAATGTAAATTAATTTAAAAAAAATCAATAGAAATAATAAAATTAAATAATTATTTTTTTTTTTAAATATTGTACTTACGTTGTGGTTTTTTTATCGACGAAGTCTGGCATTTTTGTTAATGATAAATAATACTGTTTTCAAAATACGTGAAGTAATACTTTTGTTGTTGAAAAAACTTGAGAGCACAATCAAAATATTTTCAAATTAAGTGTAGCTCTTATGGTACATGGAATAGAATCCAAAAATAAATTTCAAATAGTATTGCTTGAAGTCAGACACAAAGCAATCAGTTCTATGAAACTTTGGCACCAATTTGAAAATTTTGAGAGCCAGTGTAGTACTGTGAATTATGATGTTTGAAAAAGCTGTCTGGGCTTCTGTATTGTTCAAGCGAATACTGCACCGAAGTGAATGCTGTCTGGGCCATATCGGAGCGCTTTTATAGGCAGTCGTTGGGAGGCTCGAATGCCTGGGGGCAAAATTCAAGTGGGGGACCAAAGCGGCGGGCATTCCGTGAGATAAGGGTAATCTTGGAAACTATAATATAATTGTTTTCGTATCGTATTGCAAAGTTTCATAAATTGTATAGTAATATTTTCGTTGATTTCAATGAAATGTTTATAATTTTGCAACAAGAAATTATATTGGCATACATTAATGCTTTATAATTATTTTGCACAAATATGTTTTTGTATGATTTAAACAATTTTTTTTTTAGATTATTTTCCAAATCAGATTTGCCTGATTTAATGAGTAAGATGATTGCTTTCCCTTTTTGAGCTCAGTATGTTGAGTTGCAAGAGTTTTGAGTGTTGCATCATTGTATTTTCAATTTTTTTATGTACTTTACTGTGAGAGTGAGGAAATTATTACTAACAATTACGTGCAATACACGCCCAAATAAGATCATAACATGACATTGAACAGTTTATAATTAATTTTTTTACACTTTGCATAATTTATTTTTATGCTGTTTTCACAAAAAATGTGTAATAATAAAGAAAGTATACAGAATTATTGAAATAATTTTCTAATAATTACATATTGAACTTATATATAATTACCAAACAATTTATTGTATAGATATGATTTGCTAACAGATATATAAATACATAAAATGAAATAATAATTTTGAATCAATTCTAGGAAAATAAAAATTGTTAGTAATTCTCCTTATTATCATTATAGAAAATTGCATGTAATAATGCAATTCAAAAAGTAGCTCTTAAGCAGTTTTATAACTTATAACTAAACAATTAATCAAGAAAAATCAAAATTAATTGTGATTACAGTTTTGGTAGCCAAGGTGGCATTTTTGCAGCTAAAATGATAGTTCTGATAGTCGAAATTACGTTTTCAATAGTTTTGGAATTTCTGGAATAATTTCTTTAGAATCGAAATAACATTTTCGACAAAAGAAATAATGTTTTGAGCGCAATTGAAATATGAGCTTTATATTCAAAATGACACATTTCATAACTGTAATAACATTTTTAACAACCCCGAAGCATTATATTCCCGGATACAAATAATAATAAAATCCGCGAAATATAAATAAACCAGAATGGTTTGTGCAAGGGATGAAACAATATATATTTTATAATGAAATATCATTAACTTTTTTTAGTTAAAATAACATATTTTAAACATCTGGCACATTGAAAAATTTCGATTGATTTTTATTTCATGATTTTCTATAATTCTTCAAATATCCTGAAATTTTCTATTATTTACAAAAAAATTGTAAAGAATTTTAAATATTTTTTCAAAAATATTAAAGAACCTAAAATGTTGTTTTAAAAGTTTTCATTATTTTTTCTGGAATTTTTTTTTAAATCTTCGTTATTGTTTTTTTAATTCTCTCAAATTTTAATATAGTTTCTAAAAAAAATTAATTTTTTAATAATGAAACAATCTTGGAAGATTTTTAGTAAATTTGTATAATTTTCATAAAAGCTCATAATATCTTGAGTTTTTGAATTCTCAAAATTGAGACTTACAAATAGTTTTTTTTTAATTTACAAATAATATTTTATAGCTCTACAATAATTATCGAAAAAATCTTAAATAAATCTGTTTTTATAATTGCTTTTACAAATACCTATTTTCAAAATGTTTTCAATCAAATAAATTTAATATTATTATAAAAAAAATTAATGGGTTTCGTAAACTTTTAAATATTTTTTTTATGAATTTCGAAAGCTTCTTAATAAATTTTGAACAATATTCCAAAAATATTGAAGAACATTGAATAATTTTACATAAATATTTAAGAATTGTATTTTTTTTTTAAATTTTAAAAAATGAAAAATATTAAATTATAATTGTTTATTTGTAATTTTATATGATTGCATATGATCTTTAAAAAGTCTTTAATTATGTTTCAATCCACTTAATGATTCTTGAAAATTAATAGTTTTCCAGAATTCTTAAAAACAATTTCGAAAAAACAAAAACAAAAAACGAAGCATTTTCCAATACTAAACATATATATATATATATTTTAATTCTTCAATGATGAATGAAATAGTTTTTCAAATATATTAAAAAGCATTTTACGAAAACCTTAAAGTATTATGAAAAATATTGAATAATTAAAAAAAAACTGGAATAATTTTCGATAAATTTGAAAGAATTTTAAATGATGTTGCAAAACCCTGAATCAATTTTGAGTAATTCTACAAACAACTGATACATAAACATCGATCATGTGGTTCCCTTGCGAAGTAGACAATAGACCCGTACTATATAATTAATATATTTATGTCTTTAAGGTGATAATAATTTTCCAAAAATATTAAAAAGCGATTTTTTTAATTTCTGGTTTATAAAAATACGCTGAAAATCAAATTATTCTTTAAAAAATTCGAATTTTTAAACTATTTATAAAAATTCTAAACAATTCAGATTTTTTTCTTAAACTAAAGAATGTTATAAAATCATGAACAATGTTTTAAATATAATAATCCATACATTTTCAATTACTTTATTTTTAATGTATTTTTCAGAAAATTAGAAGCAATACAAAATATATTTATAAAAAAAAAAAACATAATGAATTTTAAAAAATCAAACAATTTTCCAATGTCCTAATAATTTTACATAAAATTAAAAAAATTAAAAGAAACTTTAAACAAATCTGCAAAAAATTAATAACTAAAAAAATATTAAATAAACTTGAATAATTTTCTAGTTGCAACTTACATCTAGCAAAACGTTATTTATATTGTAGTTTAATTAGTTTAAAGACCTACGACCATATTTTTGCAATTCAAAATAAAATTTGACAATTTTAAAAATACGATAGTTTTTTATCATTTTAGAACTATTAAACAAGGATATAAAATAAAATCAACTTAAATTAATTGGAATTTCACAAAATTCAAGTAAATGAATAGAAATTTCTATAAAAAATTTAAAATGTTTACAAATTGGTCTTAAAATCAAATCACTAAACTATGTATCTACGATTTTATAGTTTCGCATACTACACTTTGACAAACATTCAGTGTTTACGATAGTGAAAAAATTAGATAATATTAATATTGCATAAATTAGTATTGAAGGAAAATTTCCCAATCTGAAATTACGTTTTGAATTGCCGTTTTTGTTCGGAATTAAGATGCAATAGATACAATTAAATAAATCTGTTTACATTTCCAAGACCCAAAAATTTAACCATACATTTCAAAAGACATGATACTAATAGTTTACATTTATTATAATTTTCAATTCAGGTAATTTTCTTGTTAGGGATAATGTATGCAATTTTATCAAGAGAAAGTGGGTACTAATTCTGCGCACCTTATCGTCGATATTTTCTCTATCATCCAAATGGTATGATATCAGGCGAAAATTTGATATATTATAAGCTTCTGATATTTAATATGAGAGTCTAGTTACTTTTGGTTAAATTATATTACCTGAAGTGGTAATTTACTACTTAAAAAATCAGTCTAACGAAATAAATTTGATTAAATTCTCTAATATTTAATCATATCCAAAGTAATATAAATAAAAAATTCAATAATCTTCAAAGAAAATTCAATAATAACCGATCGTTTTTACTAAAATATAATAAGAATTCAATGGGATTCAATGACAATCTAACCAAATGAACAAACATTTTAAAAATCTCAATTAAATCTAAGAAAAATGGAAATAAAAATTAACAAAAATCATTGAAATTCCTTGAAAATGATCTAAATTAATGGAAATATCTTAGAAAATTCATAGAAAAATCATTTACATTAATCGAAAAATTAAAATAGAGAAGTTTGTTGCAGTAATTGAAATGAAATTCTCTGAAGTTAAAACAATATTTTTAATTTTTTAATCATTGAAATTTATTGAATTGTTTTTAAAGAATTTCCAATCCATTTCCAAGATTTTCATTGAAATGTTTTTATTTTCTTTTGTCATTTTATTTATTTAATTTCAGCAAAACCAAATTTTACATGTATATTGGTTTACGTAGTTACCTACAGAGAAATGAATTAAAAATGCAAATCAAAAATTAATTTCTCAGAGAGGACTCGAACGCCCGACCTCCAGCTTTAGCCGCTGTTACTCTACCGCTGAGCTACTGGTATCTAATAATTGCATTTTGATGAAATTTTACTATCCGTTTTGTGGAATTCATCAAATTTGACAGAAAATCATTTAATTTTATAGAATTTTATTAAAAATCAACATGTATTGTTCTAATTTGAGTATTTTTGGAAGGTTTTATTGAATTTGAGAAAAGTTATTGAATTTTAATAATATTTTACCAAAAACGTTTTGTTGATATTTTATTGAATTTAATTAGAAAATATTTAATTTTACAGTAAACCGAAAACCATCGGTTTTTGTTAAAATTTTATAAATTCATTTTTATAAAATAAAAAATAAAAACTCGATATATATATAGTTCTTCACCTGAAGAAGCCACTGTACGTGTGGTGAAACGGCCGAAGTGAATTTATTTTTCATTTTTCGTTCTTTTGAAAGATCAATAAAAAGATCGTTTATTTTAATATCGAGTTTTTATTTTTTATTTTATAAAAATTTATTTAAAATTAGACTTTCAAAAACTAAGTGCACATACAATTAAACAATTAAAATTTTATAAAGAAACTTGTAAAATTTAATTGAATTTCCCTGAAATCGTCGAATATTAATTCAATTTTGTATAATTTTGCTCAATTTGACAAAGCAGCATCGAGTTTTGGAATTTAATTACATTATTGATAAATTTTATAGACTTTGATCACAAATCGATTATTGTTTTTCAAATTGTATTGAATTTTATAATTAAACATTACATTTTTATCAAGTTTACACAAATAGTATAGGGTTTTATTGTTATTTTATTGATTTTTGATAAAATTGCGTTGAATTTTGATAATAATTCATTGAATTTGGAACAGCGAATCATTGAATTGGAATGAAGACAGATTTAATTTTAACTGAATTTATAAACGATTTTTAAAGTTTAAACCTTGAGCTTCATTGACAATTTTTATCATTGAAGTATATGTTTTACTATTGAAATTTTATTTTTTATAGTTTGTCATTTTTGAGGCTGATTTAACACTTTCAATCATCCAAATGTTGAATTTACTCGATAAACTTTTGAAATTATACTTTGACATTTTTTATGCTAGTTGACGATTTTAATCGATGTATTGAACTGATATTTTTAAAAGTTAAAATTTTAAATAATATTTTCAGAATCCAAGCAGGGCTCGGATTCAAATATATTTTGGGTCCCAAAAATCTCCATGATGTTTTTTCACAAAAGTAAAGAACAGTAATGAGCTACATAAATGAAAATACCATAATCACTATAAGTTATATTTGCATCTAAAATAACATTTTTAAGCAAGCAGGATGGAGCAGATTGAAATTCCAATTAAAATTATAATTTACATCGAGTGATCTAAAAAAACATTTCAAGTTTTTTTTTTCAAGAATATAGTAGATTAAATTATGAATTGTTTTCTGAACATCTCGGCAACATTCTTAATAAATTTACAAAACTTTCTAAATTGCACATTTCTAATTAATCTGGAAATTTGTGTAAAAGTTATACAAAAAGTCCACAAGTTGCTTATTACTTATTACATTATCATACGATAATTTTCGTGAAAAAAAAGTTTTTCAAAAAGTGATGAACACGTTTTGACTATTTACAAAACATGTCTGTATGTATGTGGGTATTTTTTATGTCGCGCATTATCTCAAAAAGTACTAAAAAATTTTGAATGAAATTTTGCATGTAGGCATTATTTGATGTGGAAAGAAGTTGAAAAGCTTTTGGTTGAAATTCGTTCAGGTCATCACGTACTTTACCTGACGACAATTGGGTAACTGTTCAGGTAAACTATCTTTTAGAGCAATTTATCAGAAAAACTTATTAACCACTTAACGCGCTTACCCGAGTTAACTCGGGCAAGCGCGCCGTTTCGATTTGCGCTTACCCGAGTTATCTAGGGTATGGAAAAAATTTCTGAGAATTGTTTTCGCTAAGCCAAAATTACTCCTTTCAATATATTA
>JARJED010069071.1:0-14786 GCA_030264515.1 Sepedophilus sp. GC000190 | reverse complement strand
TAAAAGGAATAATTTTCATTACTTTGGAAATATCACCAGCCAGAATTTATATAAAAAAAAAAAATATATGAAATTTATGGAAACAGAAAATATGCAATTTAAAAAAAAAATAAGAAAATAAGCTATTTTCTTTGAAAAACATTATTATATGCAAAATATGCAAGTTCATGCAACTTGCATATAAATCCGGGCCCTAGTGATCATATATCGGGTAATTTTTTAGTGAGGTTAGAATCACTACTAGAGAATACATAAATCTGGTGGGAGGCGGTTCTGTCAGCATCAGTGATAGATTTTTTCTTATAGTTGCAATGATAGTAGCCTCTCCTAAAAATCCATCAACGATCAACCTGACGACTACTACAAGTCCATTTCGGAAACTTTTAGACTCAACCTCATAGTACTCTTGTAATACATTTACAATCTAATTATTTGTTCATATTAAAAATTCGAACATTATATTACAAATTGATTAAGTGTCTCTTTTATTTAGAGCATAATATGTATTTATTCTGGCAATATTACTAATTTGTATTTACATACTGTAATAAGATAATGTTATATGATGGAAACAACAAAATATCAAGATAAATAGGTTCAATAGTCATCCAAAACAAGTATTAAAATTAAATATTTAAGGCATTAAAAATAAGTTATCATTTACGAATTAAGATTAATTTACATATTAATGTAAAAGGTTACATTTTTAACCTTTTAAGATATACGAAGCCCTTTATTAGACATAACGTAAGGAATTAGATGATAATTCTAATATAAAATATATTGAAGTATTTAATGAGATGTCTATATATAAATGTTTAAATTTATATATGTATGTCCCTACAAAATAGATTGTGTAAATAAAATTATACTTAGTCATTGTGAAATATATATAATTATAATTATTAATTAGGTAATATATTTATATATTGGAACTGGTAATCTATATATGTAATAATAAGTATTTATTTATTTTGGTTTAGTTAATATTTGATAAGCCAAAAATAAGGGCTGACATGTTCTGTGGTGTAAGTAGATAAGTATTAAATATTCCCTTCAAAATGCTCTTGAAATTAATTTTAAATGTAAAAAATGAAATGTAGATTTTTAGATAAATTTGCAATGAACTACTATGTGATCGCAACATATCTAGGTGTATTTACTTTAACTTTTTAAAATAATGTTCGGTATAAGTAATTCAAAGGCCAACTTCAGTGGACATCAACTGGTTTATAAAGTCGAATCCGTCAAATTATTTCTCAATAATTGTGAATAGACTATTAAATTTATCACATTGGCTTAGAGATTTTTCGAATTTTGTAAACTTTTAATATTGTTCACACAATAAACATCTAACTTTAGGATTAAATCATTTCTATGCAGCAAAATATGTCCATGATTTGTCTATCAAATATGAGAATGACACAAACACGAAATATATATATAAAGAAGCTTTAAATTAATAATATTATAACTTTTAAAATAATAGATACATATAAGTTATATTTGATGTATAGAAGTAGAAACAATATTGTTTAGTTTTTGCTTATTCAAATATTATATTCTCCTTCCCAGGAAGGGGGTTAAGAACAGAGTTGTATGATTGTATCTAGTACTAACTTTAATATATATAAAGAGTAATAGTATTGTTTACATGTATTTATTTAATAAATATTATTCTTCAGAACTTATAAGATGTGACGATATAAATTTCAGAACAAATATTAGAAAAGCAATTATGATACCTTAATATATAATATACAGTGTGTTCCAGGAGGAAGGGGCAATATTCTGGGAAAATAAAGTAGAGGTTATGTTAAGACAAAAATGCTTTTAAACTATATAGGTGTAATATATTTAGATATATTTCACCTCCTTAATCATCATAATTGAGTACATATCGGCTAAAACAATTAATTTCTTTTATAAAAACTATATATTAAAGCTTTGTGTTTTCATACTGCAAAAAGCCAAAGTTACATAATGAAAATATTTTGTACTTTAGAAATATGACTAAAAAGATAAAATATGTAGCACTCATCCAAAACAAGTACATACTAAAATTAAATATTCAAAATTGTGGATAAGCTTCTTTTAAATTATACTATTACCTTATCCATCTATTCAGAATATTGAAGATCACATTATACATACCTATGGTGTTAAATAATATAAATTATCATTTCAGTATTACTGTTAATTTACACATTAATGTAAAGGGTATATGCAAAGACGTTAGATTTATTAGTCATAACTTACAGAATAATATGATAATTCTATTATAAAATATATTTAAGTGTAATGGAAGTAATCTAATAAAAAAAATTAAATGTATCTTATTACGCACAATAAGGTTTTTAAAGATGGCTATATTATCCAGTATATATTTATAAATATATGCAGTAAAAATTATACACTAATGTAAGAGAGATTAGATAAATTATGATTTCATTATAATTTGTTATCAATTTAATCGGCTTACCATGTGGTGAGCAGGAAGTCACCGTACACCTAAACATATTTTGCTTTAAATGTTATGGTATAAAATTCAAAATAATCGGAAGTATTTTGAAAAAAATCTCGATACTATATTTTCATTGTATATACTATAAGAAAAAATATAAAACTTTAATTTTCTTAGAGTTTTTGAAATTTATTTCCCTTTTGCAATTAACAATAAAACATTGCATTCCGAATTATCTGCTACACTGAGCTGGCTGCAAAAATTTCTTTATCTCAAATTCCAATACTGAAAGTGTTGCCATTTCGTTCCTATTTTGTACTGTTACATTCGATTCTTCTTTGAAAGTACAGATGCATAGTGGTGACTTCTCGCCCACCTTTCATAACAGTATCTGTAATCAACTACTAAGGATGCAATTGTAATATAAACACATGGTGCATCAACTAAATTTCGAACTGTATCATACAATTAAATATTGTAACTTTGTTCTAACATGCAAATTACATAAAATAAAGGTATAGATTATAATAACATACTAGATATATCAGGGTAAATGGAAATAAGATTTAAATTATATATATATGTATAATGAACCTCATTAAATCTTGTGAAGTACCAATGAGATAAAATATTATAAAATTTGATGTAATATTAATCTTAATGTTAGTTTATGTTAAAAAATATTGTTAATATATACATTCGCATGAATAGGTTGTATGCCTTTCAAGAAACAAAAGGCATTATCTCATATAGCACAGAATATCTACAATTAATGGCACCAAGTGCGTTAGAATAGCTTGAATATACTTATAAAGTTACAGAAATTATAGTCGATTAAGAGCTAATAATATACTACCTTAGAATATACAATATTTGTAGCCCTAAACTTAGATTCGTTTTAAAGTTTATATTTGTTTATTATATGCAAACGAAGAGCTTACAAACTCTATCGTTAGTGAGACGCGTGGAACTACATTGTAAACTAAAATTAAATCTAATATTTAAAATGCAATATAGGTTAGTATAAATGCAATTATAATGCAATTTCAAGTTCAAATTATTATGGTATTATGTGGCAAAATTCTAGCTACAATTTTAAGTATATGCTACATTTTATTCTAGAAAGTAAGTTTATTGTGCAAATAATTAAATAAATATTGACTTATTGCCTCAAGCATGATGTATTGTTTAGAATTATACCTAAAATTTGTGACACCAATTGAATAAATGTAAAATCATGAGACAATAAGCATAAAACATATGAATTTTCACTAGACAAATGATTAAATAAAAAAAAATAGAAGAAGAATAACAGCACATATTTCATTAGAAACCTCCAAACGGGCTATTGACATTAAGTCTTTCTGTCCGTTAAATGAAGTTTTTTGGATTATTAATTAATAAATTTACAAAATTAAATAATATATTAATGTATTGGTGAAATGTTCAAATTTAAAAAATATAAGCTATAACGATAGTAAATTAATACAATATATTATTTCAAAATTACGTTATACTATATCATCGTTTTATGAAGCTTTTTGTTTGTTTTTCATATTCTGCTTTTATTTACACAATATGATACGAAGCATCAACACGAAGAAAAATCGCTATTATTACTTTATACACTACCTGTTACATCATTTGGGTATATTATTATATTTAATTAATTTCTCAAATTAAAATATATGATACATTTTATATAATAAGTGATATGATTATTATCGATCTTATAACAAGCTTTATTACCAAAATGCGACAATTCTATTTTTCAAAGATTTGCAACAAAACGGGTCAGTAATTATTGATTATTAAATAGACGAAGATCTTTAGAAAAAACATATATTTTAGGTATCAAACTATATTTTATTAAACTAGTTAGAGACTAAAAAACATATGCTCTCCGAAATAAACATATCAAACAAGATGCATTTCTTTTAATTTCTGCAATTTAAGTTTAGCATCAAAATAACCTGAATTTCTGCGGTATATGTAAGAACAGAAATATAGTATAGCTATAGATAATATCTGTAAATAATAATTAAGAATTTTCAGGGTGCTAAAATAGGTGAAAATATTTTGTGTTTTGATTCCTCTCATCAAAGAAGAAAGAAACTGTTATAAACATTCTTCAGGCTGAAGATGGTATTAGCAATCATAAATGGACCGTTTGACTTTGTAAAATTCACCAGGATTCGTGATCTTAGAGATATCAAATCTTTATTATTAATAATTTAAATTTCTAATTAGTATGTATGCGGGCGTTTCTACTCATTGTTGAATTTAGCCACCTCAATATCTGAGGTATATAAATCCTTATTTCACTGGATTAGTACCTTTTTCATTTGTTTATTCTCCGTACGATCTCTCTCATTTTTTTTTTGTCCCCTGTATCCTTTCTCCAATCCCTGATTCCTATTCTCTCCAGGTTCTCTTACTCTTACTTCCTCCATCCACGTCCTTCTCGATCTTCCCACCTTCCTTTTACTTCCCGATTTCCAGTCCATTATCTGTCTTGTTGATTGCCTATCATCCTTCCTCCATACGTGTCATCTAATTAATAGTAATTGAAAATTATATAAAATAACCTTGCCTTCTTTGTGTGCTACTTACCTTGATAGTTTGAACAGACTCTTCAGACAATTTTACATAAAAATATACGTTTGTTGTTAGTTGATAAAGTTTTCAAGACATTTGAGTTTGACTGGTGCTTAAGAGATATGGAAAATTCGAATTTGCTTTAAATCAAATTATTTTGAATTTAAAAAAGTCAAACACCAAGAAAAATTTTTGGAGAAACTCAAAAAAAATTAACAAACACTTAATTTAACGATTTAAATAATAACTTTTTGGGAAACCATTATCGGGCCTATTTCTACAGGAACCTTTTTTTTTTTTTATTTTGACGAGATAAATTACCGAAATATCTACACCTATTTTTGAAACACCCTACGTCTTAATATATCATGTAAGGTATTTAAATTAACCATTATTCTCGTACAGTGTTATCACAAAACGACTTAAAAACGGCCCATTAAATAGATATAGACCATCAAACTAAATCTGTAAATATTGTAAATAAGCGTCTATATCTATATAGCATTAAGTAATTGTAGATATAAGGTACGCTTCGTGGATATATACTCAATTAGTAGAAATAAAAATTGCAAAATGTATTGGTTATTGATAGAATTTATTGTAGAGATTTTTTTTTTTTTTAAATTAATTTAGTTAGTTAATGTTCAAAGTTGGAGACCAGGAGAGTATGTATGGTGAAAAAAGCAAGGATGAAAAACCGAGTGAAAGGTGAAATGAACGTGATGTGTAGGCTATGGGATGCTGTGACAAAGAGATGTTATATAGGGAATGAATGGGGTGAACAAAAAATGAAAGGAACATAGGGGATATCGGCGTAGAAAACTTAACACCAGAATAAGCATTTTGCGGGAGGTGAATAGGATATCTTTGAGCTTGGAGGCAGAAGTAACGGCCGTGAAATTTGAGAAGGTAGTGTGGAGATGAATGGAGAAAGATAGGAAAAGGATGAAGTAAGAATGGGAAACTGGGGGAAGGAGTGGAGGAAGAAAAGCGGAATGCATGAGAGTGCTGCATTTTCATAGCAGATGGTGGAGTGGAACATGAAGCAAGAAAATGTAGTAAGGATGGGTTTGGAGTAGGTGGAGGGAGATATAAGGAGTGACAGAAAGGAAGGAGATTGTGAAGGACAGATAACGCAAGATATGTTGGGGCCAAGAGTTTATGAGGTGTGGATTTTGTGAAAATTATATGGACGCTTGGGAGTATTTGGCATAGAAGTGTAAGAGGGTAAAAGAGAACGGAAGGCAAGGTTTGTTGGGGCGTAAAGGAATTAATGAATGAGGATTGTAGTGGAATAAGTACGATTGGAGGGAATAAAAGGAAAGGCAGAGGAAATCGTGGTGGAAAAAATATGGGGAAGCGAGGGAGAAATAAGGGACTCTGCATGTATATTGGCGTTTTACTCTTTCGAGTTTCACTATCTCTTAGCGGTTTATAAATCCGATTAAGCTGGATTAGTTCCTATTTCAATTTTTATTTTATTCTCTGTGTGATCTCTCTCCATTTTCTTCTGTCTGTCGTGTTCTTCTCCGATTCCGTGATCTTCTTTAGATCCTCTCTCACTTCTTCCATCCATGTTACTCTTGACCTTCCCACCTTTCTCTTGCTTCCTGGTTTCCATCCCATTATCTGCTTTATTGTTTCTTTTTCGCTCTTTCTCCATATGTGTCCCAGCCATCCTATTCTTTGTTTTTTTATTACTTTCATTATCGTTTCTCCTTCTATTTCTTCTTCAATTTCCTTATTCTTTTTTCTTTTAATGTTCCGTTTTTCATTTTGTTTGGTCCGAATATGGTTCTCATTACTTTCCTCTCAAGTATTTACAAATTGTTTTCTTTTTGCGTCGTCGTTAGTATTAGTATGAAGAGACTATGGGAAAGATTAAATTATTTGAAATGTAATATTTCGTAAAGGATAACCAATAAAGGATATTATATATAAATAACTTTGTAGACATATCAGTAAATTGTTCCAATATATTAGAATAGCAAAGGAAGAAAATGTAGTTACTTGACTAAATTTATGAATACAATAAGCTTAGTAGAGAGATCAGTTATAATTATACGAACAAATCATCTATAGTAATTGTAGAACTTTAAAAATTCCCTATTTTGAACTAACAAGATCTCATAAATTAAATAATGCTATATTGCATTATTAATTATACAAGTACAATTACTCGCACAACTTTTCTGCTAACCACTAACCAATAGAATTGTTTAGATACAAATATGTAAATATAGCTTAGGATAGTTTTATTATAAATTAGTTTAATTGTTGAAGCAATACGACGAAATTGTATTAAAAAGTTGGTGTGTAGAGGATATTCACTGACGAACTATCAGTGAATTAGTTGTAAAAACAAGTGGTCAAATAAACGGTGTTAGTAGAATATAGATTATCTCCTCCTACATACATTTCTTACTATTCTCCCCCATCACTCCCTCACTCCCCTCCTATTCTCTAGTCCCCGCTTTTACAATTCCAACTGAATTAAAAAAAAATTAAACATTTTCATTTTTATGAGGTCATAGGCGGTGCAATTAAACTATTTTGTGACTAGTTCATTGTCATATTAATAAAGTTTACTTACAAAAAGACAATTCGGAAGTAACAATACAAAAATGTGAAGTTTTTAGGATTTACAATAGCTACTTAGTTTCTTGAGAGGCTATAAATTAAATTTAAATTTGAATTTGAAAAACACAATGCCTGGCCAAAAAAGTTACACCCATTTTTGCTGTCGTAACGACGTAGGCGACACAGCCAGCGACGCGGAACCCCCTGCCTTACTGGGGCGATTGTCCTAATACACCTGTCTTGTTAACCTTTTCCTACACCTCATACCAACCTCAAACAATCCCTTCATCACTTTCTATACCTGCTACCTCCCTTACCCTTACAAATTAATTAGAAAATCAGTTATTTATAAATATGTTGTATACCTTTACGCTTGCAAATTAAAGGCCGCTACACAATAGCCCGGTAACGAGAACTCCCGTAAACATATAAATACATGATTTCATATGCAGACATGCACAACAGGTTTCCGGTAACGGGAACGTAAACCTGCCGGGAACGGGAACGGGAAGCTTGGCCGACATTCAACTTTCACGTTGTGCATGTCTGCATATGAAATCATATACTTATTTTTACGTTCTGTTCTGGTTCTCGTTACCGGGCTTTTGTGCAGCGGCCTTATATAAAATAAACGTGTCAGAACATCTTTACAAAGCAAATTTTTTTATTAAACGACTTCAATTTAAAGAATAATGTTAATAAACGTTGTAGTGTCATATTATTTTTATTAATTTTTTTAAGCAAAATTATGATTGTTACCAAAACAGTATTAGGATTATATGCGTTACGTAGTCGACAATATTATAATTTTATTATAACTTAATATATAAAAACAACTTGCTAAAAGAATATTTACTGCAATACTACTTCATATTTTTAAATGTGAAATTGAGCTATTAAAATAAATATCAATAATTAAAAATTTCAATTTGTGATTGCTTAAAATATTATATTGCCTCTGAAGAAGTATTAAAAAAAAACAATAAAAAAATCATAACATTAAATTTAACAATGTTAATTTCCAATTTCATAAAGCTATTACAGGAAGCGTGGTTTTCCAAAACAAAGATATTAACATTATTTGGTGAGGCGACTGGTTAATCACCACCAATGAATACATACGGATCAGGTATCGTTTAGTCAGTTTTTTCTCATCGTCGCATTTTGAAATTCTATCTACGGAAAAGCATGCAAACACTAAATTCTGTGTTTTGTTACGGAAATTATCTTCAAAGACGTTTTTCTTCACAGTCTGGCCCAAAAAACACCTCCAAGATAACTTTTTCTTGCTTTTCTATAAGCGATTTTTTTTGCTTCCTTGGAGACGTTCTGGTCTTCCTTTCAGCTGATGGACGTTATGTTTCAGCGCCTGTCACTTTCTAGAAAAATTATAAAAACTTGAAAATTTTGCCATGAGCAATAAGCTATCTCAACGATAAACCGGATGGACTCTAAAGCCGCCCTATAATTTTTCTGCTCTCTCAAGTAGTAGTAGAAAGTTGCCTAAAATATTTGTCAGAAGAAAGAAACTTTGATTTTATTCATTATCTATTAGATTATTCGAAATAAAATCAAAATATTATACTAAAACATAAATAAAAGTAAAACTGATATTACAATACTAATCAACATATTTCGCAATGGGATATCAATAATGGACAAATCATGTATAAAATAAAATTAATGAGTTTAAAGAAGTTGTAAACATGCATTAATTGCAGTATTTTATATAAAACGTCTTCAGATCTTTAAACAATTACAATAAATATTAATTTTTATTTTTACAATTTTATTTATATCAATGTGCTTAATTTGTTATTACATATTTTAATTTGAATGGAACAGTGAGTAAAAGGTGGATACTTATCTAAGGTTACCACATGCAATTTTTTACGAGTACATACATATATTATTTTTATTATTTTATGCTCTTTATTTTTCTTGTATTTTTGTTTACCTACAAAAATAAATTTTAGTAAGCAGAAAGGATGGATGAATTATAGATGTGAACTCAAATTATAATCAGATTAAATAAAATTTTGTATAAATTACAAAAAAGGTAAGAACATTTCACAAAAGTTAATAAAAACGTCAACAAAGTCTAATTCAGAAAATCATTATGAAATCAATCAGAATTTTATTAAATATCAACAAATCTAACGAAAATTCAATAAAATTAGTTCTACAAATAGAATTTCTTGAGGATACATGGAAATTGGCTAAATTTTCAAATGTTTTAATTTAATATTACAATAAAATTAGCAAAATTTTATGAAAATTTTTCGGAATGTAAAAAAAATACAAACTTTAATCAATATAAATAATTAATCTAATGTAGTTTTACCTACAGTAGGTAAAACTACATTAGTTTATTTATATTGAATTTTCATCGGCGGCTGACATACAGCGCTAAAATCTTACATTTGCTTTATACTCATAGTTCCATATAATTTCTTCAACGTTCAATGGAAGTATATGAAAATACTATGATAGCAAATTTTTTTATTATAAAATGCAGTGAAAATTCAACTAAATTTATTAAAATTCAAAGAAATTAAATAAAATTTACTGAAATAAAATTAATTTATATGTAAATTCGACAAAAGTTGATAAAATTCAATGAAATCTGCTTAAAATTCAATAATGAGTTTCACTTAAATCCACTAAACTTTTATCAAGACTCATCATGATTCAATAACATTTAATAAAATTTTACTGGAATGAAATTCAATTAAATATACTCTGGTTTATCAAAATTTAATCAAAATTGAACACAATCCGATTGAAGATTGGATTAAATTAGATAATATTTATTTTTCCGAAATTAATTGAATTTCTGGCTGAATGTATTATTATTATTGCATAAAAGTGCATAATTAGATTAAATTCAACAAAAACTCATGATACATTTAAAAAAATCTCAATGAAGTTTTATTAAAATTCAAACAAATTTATTAGGATTTCAATGAAATCTATACAAAAAGTAAATTTAAAAATTCATAGAAATTCAAAGAAATAAAATTAATCATTTTATACATATTAAAAATTACATTAACTTCAATTAAAATTTCAGCAAAATTTAAAGAAGGAATATTAAAAATCAAATTGATTAAATTCGTGAAAATCCCAAGTAACCTCAATTTCAAGAAAATGTTATGAGGTTCCAATGGAATTCGAATAAATTTTATGAGAAGAAAATAATGAATTTCTAATTACCAATATTGATTGACAATTCATAAAAAAATAAACGAAATATTTTTGAAATAATAAATATCATTAAGCATTCTTAAAAAAGAACCTGAAAATCTTTTAAAATAAATAAAAAAATATTTGAACTATTAATTTATATTAATGAAAGAAATTTTCATTAAAAATATAACCTTCAAAATCTTTTAAAATGGAAAATCTTTTGAAATTAAAATTTTATGAGTGTATGGAAATTCAAAAATATATATAAAAATCTTCCAAAATAGTGTTTTAAATATATTTACAGTAACATTTTTTAATTTATGGCTTTTCAACAATTTAATGGCACACTTCAGTCATAATAAATGTGGGAATCAATTAAATTCAATAAAAATTCAATTAAACCTATCAAAACCAAAAAAAAAGAGAAAGATGAAATTTTAACAATAGTATGACATTTTGCTGCAACAGTGAACTCACAATTTAGACAGTTGAAATAAAAATGTTGACAGTGAAGTGATAATTTTGACTGAACTGTCAAAATTGTCACTTCACTGTCAACATTATTATTTCAACTGTCTAAATATATTGTAGTACATTATATTTTCTGCCAAATTGAGAGTTTTTATATGTTCAGATCTTAATTTCTATAATTAAAATGTTTTATTATAAATCAAGATTGTATTTCTTCTGTAATTTACTCCCAGAATATAATATTATTTACCTATTTCAATATTTCACACAATATGAGTATGTACCTACTTATATTATCAGTATTATCTACATTTTAGAAATGCACAAAATTAATGTGAATTCATAATATTCTAAATCTTATAGTGACCCACCAATGTAATTAAAAAAATAGAACGGTTTTGCTGATTAACTCCGACTTTAATAATATTTTTTCTTGATTAGAAAAATAACCTATATTCATTTGGAAACCTCCAAAAGGACTATCGACGTTAAGTCTTTCTGCCCAAATTAATATATTTACCAAACTAAATCAATTTGTTTAACAACATTTCTCTATAATGACCAATTATGAACTATGATAAACAAGATAATAAAGTATGCTATTCTGCAATATACCAAATTCTGAAAACACTTAATTAATTTAGGCAATATGATTAGGACGAACCTAATAATAACTGCAGAATAGCATATAATATTTTTATCTCAATATACAATGTAAATAAAAGAAATGAAATTAAGTTGTAGTAACTAGCTGAAAAATAAATAAGCACAAATGACAAGAAAGCTTTTAGCAATGTATATAAACACAACTTCAGAATATACAGGGTGATAGAGTGCGCGCGCATACATCTCCAGTTTACTCATCGCTTTCGATGTAAAAGTGCTTCTAAGTGTTGCAAGGATCATCATCGACACAACACCCTGTATATTTCTTACTTAAAAGGTACCAACAGGAATGTAATTACTTAACAACCAATAAAGACATCAAAAATAATCATTGTGTAATAAATAATATAATTTTAATGTTAACAGTTGCACCAGGAAATTGTGCAATTCTCACTATCTTTCTAATAATAAAAAATTAAAAGAAGGTTAATTGAATTTACCGTCCTCAAACGTATTACTATTTAAATAAAAAGGTAATATATGTTTAAAGATGTACAAAAAATAATTAGTTTCATTGAAACCTGTGTAAATCCTTAGTTCGCGAATCTGTGCAGGAAGGCGCCAAAAATAATTTAACATGATGAAAATCAAATTCTTCCAAACAAACAAAAAACTATGATTAATTTATGCTCATCTTAAAATAAAAACAAAATGTTTTTGCATGGCAATTTGGCGTTTTTTTTTTTCTAAAAAATTAAAAAATAACCCTTTCATGCCCCTTAAACGCATAGTGTACTTAGATTAGAAATGATTTTCGTTGTTGTTATATAATAATATTTATATTTACATGTTGATTGTGCATTAAATGTTATATTTATTATTGTATTTTTTAAATATTTTTGTGTGTGAATGTTTTAATACTACTTATTGTATATATATTACTTATGGTGGTGGGAGAAAATTCTGCTAGGTGCGAAAGGGTTAATTTTAATGTAAAAAGAGTGATTTAATGATTGTGATTCGACAGTATTAATTTACAATACTTTTTATGATATTATAATCAAATTTACTCACAACGTGTGGAAGATGTGGGATGGTGGTGGTATTTATGATCCTATGTAAACAGTTTTAAGACGATTTTATCTCTCACTTTTTTCAGATTTATTTTTTAAAACGCTATATTTGTGTAGTTTACATTAGAATGAAGAATGAAATAGCAATATTATCATTTAATTCGTTTTTTATACAAAAAATGTTGTTTTAGTTTTGTGATTAAGCGAAAATATTATCTATTCACAAAAAAAAATTGGCGCTCATACTTAGAATATTAATTAAATATATTTTATACTAATTTCTTTTGAAATTACACACGCATTCGAAACATCGACTTTATACAGCAGTTTTAGATAGAATTAGAATCACTGTAAAAAAAATTAAGATATAATTAATACATTACCTAATTAATTTATATAAAAATTTAACAGTAACAACAAATTCGGTTGTCTAAATACGAATCGCTAATCATAATTTAATCAATTATTCTGAAATTAATATTATTGTCATAAATTTGATTAATCTGCACTTATTAATGTTTTTTAACTAAAAATGTAATCATTCAAATGTCTTAAAATACAAATCAATATAACGAATAATCAAAATAAATCCGCATTTGCGGTTAACAATATATCACATACGACAACATAGTTTTACAAAAAAACACAGCATTTAATCTTGTTTTAAATATATTTATTAAAAAAAGGTATATACTTTAATAAGTTAAAGTTATATAGAATGTGATCGCAATAAATCAATGTATAATAAATTATTCCAAACAGTAACTTAAAATATTTTAAATTTATTTTTGTTGCAGAAGGCCAATCAAAGTTTTATTTTTTTAAAAACCCTTATATGAGCGCCAATCATTGTTTAAAACTTACTTGAGTAATTATTAATATCTTTACTATTAAAAATAAGATTATATAAGGAAACTTGTGATGCATTAGTAAATTTTATTTTACTTGTAATTGTATATAGATCATAGACATTTTGGCGAAAAAAATATATTGTAAGTTACAAACTATATGATATTTTAAATAAAAATCATTACAAAAGAATTTTGTTTAATATAATATATCCATCACGAATTTTTATTTTAGAATATAGCTTCTTACAATGGTGATAGAGGAATAATGACGAAAGAAAACATTAATGGTAAGTCCAGGAAGAAGTATCGATTTAGATTAGTTAATATAAAATGCTGATTTTTATATAAATAAATTAAAAAAATATTTATTTTTTTATTTTTAAACGAAGTTTTCACAAATTCAATGAATATATAATAATAGTATCCTGACTTAATAAAATTTACAACAAATTCGTCAATATTATGCAAATTTCAATTAAATGTCATAAAAATTTCCGAAAATGTAATTAAATTTACAACAAAATTTCGAACTTCAACAGAGTTTTAATAAAATTTAACAATTTTCTGTAAAATTTAATGAAATTATTTTTAAGTGTTTTATTAAATTCTGTGATAATAGCGCATTCTCGATTTTAGGAGTATATTTATATAGGGGTCCTATAGCTTGTGCCGCATCCCGCATTTCGATCGCCATTTCTTCCTATCCTTCCAGTCATCCTCTCCGATGGCCCTATCTCTCATATTTTTCCTAATTCATCAATTGTGTTGTCGGTCTTCCTCTTCTTCTCCTATTATGTTCCATCTGTCGAAATAAGGCTTCCCAGGTATTTGAATTCGCTACATTTCTTTAGTTTGTGTAAATGTAGATCTATGTCTCCTACTTTCAAATAATCTGGTTTATATATGTTTATAGTTACACCCAATGCCTCGTATTCCTCTTTTAATTTCCTGAAC
>JARJED010067970.1:0-10823 GCA_030264515.1 Sepedophilus sp. GC000190 | reverse complement strand
CCTTCCTCTTCACGGTGCCCCAGGTGCCCTCCTCGGCAAAAACTACAATTAATTTTACACTCCTGCCTTCTTTTCGCCCGTTACTCCGCTTCTTCCTCACTTCGCCGCCACTTCATCGACCTCATCCGCTCCATCCTCCAAACACCACTCTCCACACACCCGCTCTTGTCTTTTCCATCGCCGCATGTCCATACCCACAAGATGCACGCCATCACTATCCTCTCCATTACCATTCTCTCCCACCTACACTTCCTTTCGCTACCAACCATCTCCGCTCCGCGATTCCACACCATTTAATTCACCCCGTCCTCTCTCACGGACAGCCGACACCTAACTTGGGTAATCTGGCAATCTACTATTTCTTGCCTAGTTAAACAACATATTATTTTTCTGTTCTCACTTTTAAAATCTTCTAAAAAGTTTAGGTTTTCTTTTTGTTTTACAACTTTAACTTTTGCAAGTGAAGAGCAAAAAATAAAGGTCGACGTCAAAAAAATTATATAAATGGGGCGATGAATTCTACGATGTAAAGAATATGTATGCGCGTCAAGTTTATGATTGTCATGTGTCAATAAAATTATGTCATGCACGCTTCGCGACAAAAGGATGAAACAGGACGTTTTACGACCATGTACGTCATGCACAGATGAAGTGATAGATAGAAAATTAGCTAGCAGATATCACTTAAAAATATTTTTTTATAAATTCGACATTCCTGGAGAGCTAATAACAATCTTAAAGAATTTTCAAAAAATCTTTTTAATATTTAAAAAAAATATTATATTTTGCAAAAATTTAGTTTATTCAAAAAATCATTTTTTTTAAAGGGAATAAATTTGCAAAAAAAAATTCAAAATGTTTGAAATGAATATTCATTGGTCTGAAAATTCTTGAAATGCATAATGCTATAAAATTTTTAAAAATTTCACTTTTTCAACAGTGATTGTCAACAATACCTAGTAATTACTTGCATGCACTAGTAAAAGGCAGAAATTAACATAGTTTTTTAAATGCTTTCTTATCCACATTTACTGAAATCATAAGTTATTGTTCACATTTACTAGTGAGTGTGAATAATTAATTGTGTTCCTACTATCATTGTAACATATAATTTTTGTTAATAAAATTAAAAGATTCACATGTATAAATATAGTTCATTTCAACGTCCTTGGCAATAGTCTGTGCCTCAACATGGCCTCAACCTAAGTATGTATTATGTCTACACTCACAATCCAATAGTAACATTACTAAATGTATGTTAATGTAATAAATAACTTACGTATAATAGGTTATAACAACAGTTGCTTCATATTCAATGTGTACACTTGATTTGTAAAAAAACATAAAATTATTCGAGATGAAAACCAATTATTCCATGAAAAAGCAAGGTCTTAACACATCATATAACATAAGAATATAACTAACAACCATTTGCATCATAACCTTTATTACTATAAAATATAGAAGCCAGGTTCGTGTATACAGGTCTAGAAACGAAGCCGAGTTTCAGTGGTGGGGACTAGCACCATTGGTGTCCAAATTTTTAATTCCGATTTACGCCACAAGGATCGCTAGTGGTTTGTACAAAATCTCCCTATTGGCACCTCACCGAGTCATGCGGTACTGTTTATTTGAGGAGCCTATAGGAACATTTTGTACAAACCACTAGCGATCCTTGTGGCATAAATCGGAATTAAAAACTTACACAATAAGGGTGTCAGTCCCCACCACCACCACCGTTGCTAGACCTGTATACGTCACAGGGCGAAACGCATGGAATAGGAAATCGGTCCAATGAAATCACAATTCTCGCGCAATAATTCGAACGCAGAAAGATAGGATCTGAGGCAAGTATGCTACATATGTATATTCTAGTAACCTTGGTATACAGTGATGGAAGCTAAATATCATATGCACATTTAGTTACATAGTGTCGTAGAAGTCAAGTCATTGTTTTAGAGCTGTTGTTATGATGACGTAACTTCCAATAATATATATTATTTATAACACTAACTAAAAAAATAATCTTACCTTATTGAAGCTTTAATCACCATATTGAAGTTATGAATTAGTAAACATAATTAAATGAAATTATTTGTCTTTATTATTTATAAATTTGATGGATAACAATAAAAATTACAACACAATGTTCTTTTCATAACTTCTATATAATTTTATGCTTAATAACATTCCATATAAACCCAACACAAAAGTATAAACAATAACTTGTTACAAAAAAAATCTATAATAAATCTAATATCAGGTTTCCTTTTGTACAGTGGTACAACTAAAAAAAGTTAATATACCTATAAAAAACAGAGGAAGTACAATTTTCATACCTTTTTTTTTATATATAACAACAAACATATAAAACAAATTATTTACAATAAATAGTACATTCTTCAAATATCATTAGTTCAATAATAATGAATTATCTTAAATTAATGTTAATGAGTGCTATTTTCTGTACATAACGTGGTGAGACTCTCTTTGTATATTGTACTGTATCTATGAAAATAAACTGAACTTAATGTTAATTTTACGTATGAGGCTATTATAAAGACTAGTAGTAGATCATTCCAAACACATTCTTAAAATCTACCATTAATTCTGAAAATAAATAAACATTGTATAAAAATAAATAATACTATTAAGAATGATAATTAGAATATTGTACAGGCATTTCTAAAGTGGCTCAAGACACTTTTTTTAGTTATATAAATGAGTTTGATATTCATTTAATTAAAAAACAAAAATTTCATTTGATCATTGTTAGTGATTTTTATTTTTGCAAATATTACTTGATTAGTTATAAATTTTCTATTAAATTCATTTTTTTTTTTTTTCTGAAAAACTATTTTTTTTTAGTTTTTACTTTAGAAATACTTGTGTATCTCAACCCGTGTGTTGCATGTGAACTGGAGGGTGTAAGATATGGGTGTGGGAGATAGGTGATGAAATGTGCGGGGAGCGAGGATAATGATGGAGTGGCAGGGGGAGGGAATAGGTGATGAAGTGTGCGGGGGAGGGGGATAGCTGCAGCATTTAGCTACAATTATGTATCACACTTAAAATTATTATTTATATTTTTTGGAAATTCTATTTTCAAAAGTTCAATGAAATTTTCAGATTTTTTAATAATCCTGAAAAACAATTTTTTTTTTCCAAAATTTTAATTATTTTCGAAAGTCGGTGAAAGTTTTTGGAACAAATTAAAATTTTTAATGTGGCAGCACAAGCAGTGGTGGATTGAGCATTTGATGTGATGGGCCACAGGTGCAACTTGACCTTGAGGCCCATTCTGAAATTTCAAATTGTAGTATGTAATTCAAAAGACAAACAATGCAAATGAAGTTAACATTGCCAACTAACCAGGCACTACCATTAAAATTACAATTAAAATAATATTTTATTCAATAATTTCATCCAATGTCAATGCAATGTCATTTTTGATGATTGAAGATTGAACTGACATTTTGACTTTTGAAATTGCATTTTGACATTTAAAATCTTAGCAAAATTAAAAGAATTTGAGAAAACAATGGATATCCATGACAATTCTGGAAAACTCTGATAATTCTTAAGAAATTGCTGTAAATATTTCAAAATTCATAAAAAAACATTGAGAAAGCAATAAAACCTCTGATAAAATAATTGATAGAAACTATTGAAAATGCAACAACAACTCTGCAATTAAATTAAATAATTAAGAAAATTTTAGAAAATTCCTAAAAATTCGGAAGAACCTTAAAATATCGGTAAAATGTTTGGAAATTCTAATACACAAAATACTAATATTATTTCATAAACTTGACTGAAATTTTGTGAAAATTCATGATTTTTTTAATTAAAGGAAATCTTTTAAAGATCGAAATATTTGAGAAAAACGATGAAAATTTTAGAAAAACCATAAAGAACAAAAATCAATAAACATTGATAAAAATTGAAAATCTTAGAAGAACCAATGGAAGTAATTGAAGAATCATTAAAAAAATTAAATATCTACGAAATCTAATTAAATTTTTGCAAATTCAATGAAAATTACAGATTAAAGCTCTTGAAAATATTTAAAACATTGTTGACGTAACAATGTTTTTCACAATTGTTAAATCAATTTTGACATTTTGATCACTGAAATTGCATTATGACATTTTTAAAGTTCAATTGATGATTCTAATCAATGAAGTGCAATTCTTGATTGTTACTAATGACATTTCTATAAGTTGCAATGCTAGTTTTATTTTTGAAACTATTTTTTTGCAATTTAAACATATTTTCAAAAAAACAAGAATTTTGATAATGGTAAGTAATTTTGGACAATTGATATTTCACACAGTTGAATTCACATTTTGATTTTTGGAATTGTATTTTTATAGCTCAATTAACAAAGTTGATTGTTGAAATTATATTTTTGAATGTAAAATTTGATATTTCTAAAGTTTTCATTTAAATATAATTTGTATTGACAGTTTAAATTTAAATTTTGAGAGCTGCAATGCCATTTGACAACTGAACATCCATTTTAATAGGTAATTAAATTTTTGCCAATTACAATTATTTTCGACAGTTGAAATGATATTTTTGACAGTGACATAATATTGATAAAATCAGATTTTTGAGAATTGATATTAAATTTGCTAGTTGAAATAAAAAATGTTGATGGTAAAATTAAATTGTTCCATTTTGGATAGTATAAATTGCAATTTTAAATATATATGTTTTTTTTACATTTGCAATAAATTTGTTCACTGTATAAAACAGTTTAACACATCACTGGTTTGGACATGTAATGCCATTTTTTATAGTAAATATTAGAATTTTGATTAAAACATTAGAATCGTATGACATTTTGGATGATTAAAAAAATCTTGAAAAAACAGAAATTTAAAAATGATTTGAATGGTTTTATAAAAAAACTTGAAGAATCAAGAATAAACATGTATAATAATTTACGTAGTTTACCTACAGAGAAATTAATTAAAATGCAAACCAAAAATTTAAGTTAAATTACCCAAATCAAGAATAAATTTACAAAAATGTTATCCATTTTTATTTCTTTTAAAAATCTCAATAAATCTATTTTTTAATATGACTTGAAAATCCCAAGAAAATCTTATTAATAATTAATTAAAAATATGTTTTTTATAACTTTCTTAAAATCCTACTAAATAATTTTTCAAAAATCTTGGAAAATAAAAATATGGAATTCTAAAGGGAAGTTATTTAAGTATTTCAATAATAATTTTTTTAAATTGTTTCAAACACATTTTCAGGGGGCCTCAGAATTATTTGTGCTTGGGGTCCTTCAAGTCTTAAAACCGCCACTGCCACAGAGCACAAGAGAGGTAGTATCGAATTGTGACAGTGTAATACAGAGACAGGGAAACAGAGAGGAGTTTCAAAATGATTAAAATTATTTATAATTATATGAATGACTCCTAAACGCCAAAGTTATTAGAACATTACCTGCATTGAAATTTGTGGGGTTCTTTCCAGCTGATGGATATGTTGTTGAGCATGTAATAATTTTCTTGAAGCACTTCCCAGTTGCTCTTGTAAAGCTGCTGCTTCCAAACATTTGACTGATAACTTTTCATTTAATTCCAATAATTCCTTTTGTTGTTCTCTTGCAAAATCTTGCTTGAATCTTGCTACTTCTCGTTGGACCTTTATTTGGAAGAATCAATTTAGATTAATTTTTCTAATGCATTTTTTGCTAAAAATATCAATAATTTATTTGAACTAGACTAAAATGTAAAATTCTTTCAAAATTTTCAAATATATATAATAGTAATGGGGGAAGAAAGGAGGATAGAGGCAGCCAACGGTGGAGGACGATGAAAATAGGAAGTACTGGACTCTGACCCGTGAAGAAATGAAGATAAAAAAGGAAGAATGGAAGGAAATGATGAACCAGATACCGAAAGATGAAGAGGAAAGGAAGAAGGAATGGAAATTAATAAAATAATGAGGAGTAGAATTGGTAAGAGATGAAGAAAATTAATACAGAGAGGGAGGAGAGAGATAGGAAAGAGAGGAGTGGAGAATGGAGGGCAAAAGGAAGTAGAGGGAAAGATAATGGAGAAAAAATAGTAATATTGGAGAGAAAACAGGAAGAAGGATGGAAAGGAGAAACAACTTGGTGGTGACAGCAGTGGGGATGGAGAGGATGATGAAGGAGCTAAAAGAAACTGTAAATGTGAAGGAGAAAATAGAGCTCAGAAAGAGGAAGGTAAAATTAAAAAGTTGGGTGGACAAGAGTAAGGTACTGGAGAAGAGAAGGGAAAAAGATTTACACAGACACTAACATGAATTAAGAGAGATTGCTAGAAGCGAATGAATGGAATGGGACAAGTAGATGAAGGTGGGATACAGAGAAATCAGGATAAAAGGAAGTAGAAGACTTGGTATGAGGGAATGAGGATAAAGAGCACATGAAAGGATGTGGGGGAGAAACTGAGGATTGGGTTTTGGAACATGCCAGGAGTAAAAAATAAGTATAACGGAAGGATGATGCAGAAGAAGTTCGAGGACTAGAAGATTGAGAAAAAAGTAGTAGTGACGAAATGAAGAGGAATTTGCCAGATGGATTCCAATAAAGGAAGAAAGCAGATAAAAGAAAAGTAAAAGGAGAAGATGAAGAGATAATGGTGGAGATAAGAAAGATAAATATTATATTTTATAGTATTTTGATGCCAATAAAAGAATGTAATATAAAAATTAATGGTTCATCATGTAATTTTTGTTTTACGAAAAACTGAAGACTAAAAATAATAAAATTGATCATACCTCAGCTTCATGAGCTTTTCTCATAGCATCTAAAGCTGCTAAAGTAGCTTGAGTTTCTTCCGCCAAAGCCTGCTCCTTATCTTGCCTGAGAGCTTGTAATTCCTGCGTGTGACTATCACGCAACTCGTGCAAAGTTCGCCTATGCCAGTGTTCCAACGCTCCCAAGACCCTCTCGCACAAAATTTGCAATTGTTCAAACTCAGCCTGTTGATTTCTATTATCACATGCCGCTAATACTTTCCTAAATGCACCACGCATATTTTCCACCTGATTTATATATTCTGTACCGGAAAATGGCCGCCTTTCTTCACTCCTCATATCACACCTACAATCACAAATCTTTTATGAACTAATTACTACACCTAAATATCTATATTACCGTTTATTTTTTAAAATTAAAACATTTTCTTTGATAACATTCAACCGTTTCCTAATATCCTCGCATTTCCTGCAAACATCTTTGAAACTGTATATCCTTTCATCCTGACTGTTGGATGCACCGAATATATTTTCGAATTCTGCAACTTCTAAGCACAAATTTTTAATCTCCAGCGATACATTCATAAAATCATGTTCATGGAAATCACTTTGAATTTCATAATATGATTTATCCAGCATGAATTTAAATTCTGTTTCTAAATTTTGACCTATATCCACTAAATTTAGGTTTTCCAAACAGTCCCAATAGGATTCTAAATCGAATAAGTTCATCACAAATGTATTATCGCCACTATAATTGGTAACAGGGCATTCTCCTCTAAGCACCCAAATTCTAGAATCTATTAAAGCTTTGTGTGCGATTATATCAGCATATTCGTTTAATAAAGCTGTAGAATTAGTTTTATTGTGTTCAGTTTCCAATTTACGCCTCCAGTTTTGTCGCTGAAGCTTTATCAAGCTATTTTGGTATAATTCATTTAATTCTTCAATATATTTTTCCATTTCTCTTTGTAAAGTATTTTCTACTGCATCAGACCATAGTTCAAGGATAGCCCTTTCATATGCATAGAATGTGAAAAAATATTTTTGATCACAGCTAGACAATGCTTCATATTTCTGTGCAGTTTTCATCAACACATGATTTATTTCTGAAGATATTAGTTCCGAATTCACAATATCCCTAGCTGCTGTCCATGCATCATTAATAACGGTATCGTTCAACCTGCAGCTGTCATCAGTGGATAGATTCAAGGTTTCTAAAGCTAATGCTTCTGCAATCTGTGGTAATTTATTGGTTTTGTAAACACTCAATAAGCTGGATAATTTATTTTGTTCTTCCTCGAGGTAATCGAGTGCGGGGATAATATTTTTAAAGGGGTTTTTAGGAGGGTATTGAGCACCTTGCGATAATGAAAGCAATCGTTTTGAAAGGACAGCAGATAAATGTTCTACGCTCGTAATGCAGTTTGGAAGTTGTTTTGGTATATTTTCCGTTAATTTTAATTGAAGCTTTGCTACTAAATTTGCTGTTTCCACTGTTTCTTTGCTCAATAGACGTTCACAATCTGTGTCAAGTGCAGATTGGTTTATGGCTTCTTGCATGCGACCTGTATTATATAATAAAAAATTCAATTAATTTTCTTTTTACATACTGCTTATTGGGGTATTGAAAACTGGAGTGATCCACACACCACATTTAAAAATTGTCATAGTATAATGTATTATATTTTAAGTATACCATTACCAACTAATCAAGTAATAAATAGCCCACCTATTGTTTGAAAGAGAACAGTTAGTTTCAGAATTTTTATAAAAATCATGATTTTTTTAGATAACCATGATTTATATAAAAAAATCAATTGATTGTTTGATTTTTAAAAACAAATTTGTTTATAATTTTTTAATAAAATTTAAATGAAAAAATGTTGATAAAACACTATTTACATTTTATACAAATTTTGAAGTTAAAAGACTTTGCTGAATATTTAAGAAATTTATAAAAATTTTGTAAATTTTGAATAAATTTGAACAAATTGATGCATTTTTGTAAAATTTTATGCAAATTCTACAAAAAAGACTTCATTCAATCAATGATTTTTTTTAAACAAAATCATTTGATTTAAATAATGAATTTAATCATAATGTCAATCATTTTTTTTTTTAATATCAGATCCTTGCTTGTTTCGACTCCTCAATTATGTTTTACGATGTTAAGTAAATTAAGTGAGAGATACGACTAAAGTAACATTTCTGCATTTAAATTAATGGCATAAATCATACATTGCATGCCGTTTAAGGTAAAGTGATTTAGAAAAACTTTCCAAAAATTTAAATGATTTTCAACAATTTTTCAAACAAAATCAAAGATTTTTAGAAATTTCCCAAAAAAACATTTTAAAAATGGATCCAAATTCTAAAGAACAACATAATTAAAAGGAATCAATTAACTGCAAAATAAAAATAATCAAGAAAAAAATAAATCATTTTAAAACAAAAATTAAAAATATCGATTTTTTTTAAATCCAATTTTTGATGTAAAATATCCAACAAATTCAAATGATTTAATTTTTACCAAAAAAGATCTAAAGAAAATCAAGATCAAATTGGTTTTCAACAATTCTTCAAAAGGAATCTAAAACCAATCAAGAATTTTTGATGGAGGGAATTAAGGAATTCAAGGTTTATTTTTAGCAAAGTTTAAAGTAAGATAAAATAATCAATGTGCTTTGAATAACTTGCAAAAAATGTAATGATTGGATTGAGTATTTTTGAAACATTTCATAAAATCACGTGATTTTGAAGCATGTTCTTAAAAAATAAAGTATTTTTTATAATTTACAACAAAAAAAATCTAAAAAGACTTCCAACATTTTCAAAAATTTTCTTAATTTTCTTAACAAAATCCAGCGGTATAAAAAAAGTCAATGCGTTAAGTTTTTTTCTTTTTCAAAAATCCAAATGTTTTTCAACAAATTTCTAAAAATCAAGCATGTTTGAAAATTCCAACAATTTTTCATAAAATCAAGTGATTTTCAAAAACTTCCTAAAAATTTTAAGAAAATCAAGAGTTTTTAAAATTTATTTAAAAAAAATATTTTGAAAAATGTTTCCAGAATTTAAAAGAAATAAAGCATTTTTAAAATTTCAAATAAAAATCAATAGACTTTGAAGAACAAAATGTAAATGTGAGAATTTTGAATTGTTTTCCAAAAAAACTTAAATAATTTCTAAAAATAATTTTGGATATAAAAAGAAGCAACTTATTTTCATTTTATTTTTAATATTCTAAGAAAATAAGTGATTTTGAACATTTCTCTCTATAAATTGAAGGATTTTTTTGTTCACAAAATAAACAAAAAAATGTTGAAAGAATGAAATAATTTTCAAACAATTTAAAAAAATATAATTGACAATTTTAAAAATGAAAAAATCTAATAGATTTTTTAAAATCTATTTTTTTAAGAAATACAATTTTTTTATTGATTTTTAAAAAATAAAAAAAAATAAATCATATTTTTTATGGAAAAAATACAAAGAATTCAAGTGATTTAAAACAAACAAAAACAAAATCAACTAATTTTGAAGATCTAAAAAAAACAATTTTCCATTTTTTTTATCTAATAATTTTCAACAAATAAAATCGAGTATTTTTTAAAACTTTTTGAATGATTTTGAACAAACATATTTTAAATTAAATAAAAGATTTTTAATATTTCTCCAGAAAACAAAACAATTAAAAAAATCTGAAATTTTATAAGAAATGCTTTTCAAAAATTTACAAAACAAATTTCTAGAAAATAAAAAAATAAAACTGCCAGAAATTTATATAATTAAAAAAAATTTAATCGAAATTTAAAAAATATCTAAAATCAAATGTTTTTTACAAAACAATATTTTTTTTAAAAACAATTCTCAAAAACAAAATGTTGATCAAGAATTAAAAAAAAAATCAAAAAAATCACATGATACTGAAAAATATTTCCATGATCTAAAATCTTTTAAAATTTTCATAAAAAATCAAGAGATTTTGATAAAAATTTAAAAATGTAATAACAATTAAAATAAATAAAATTAACAGAAAATATAATGATTTT
>JARJED010067902.1:0-11630 GCA_030264515.1 Sepedophilus sp. GC000190 | reverse complement strand
CGGGTAATATTTAGAAAAAACATTTATTTTGCAAACGCAAAAAACCGCATGTCAATATCTTTAAAAATAAAGTCGTTATACTTGCACGATAACAGAGATACCGTCGTATAACCTCTTAAACTAACTTTTTTTTATATTAGAGTGTGATCGAAAAGGACAGAGTCGATGCTATTGCATGATAAATTGCAGCATCGGACAACACTAAGACTGGAAATAATTAGGAATTCAAACTCAACAAATGCTTATGGACATGGTGTATTGTGTTGAAACTTTTGCAGGTTATAATTAGTAGGGAACACTGACGTGACTTGAGCAAATTATTCCAATCAACGAATGTCAGGTGATGAATCTACATTCCTGGTACGTCCGAGTAAAGGCTTAGTGGTCACCAAGCAAGTTGCACCTGCAACCTGCTCTGTAAATCCCGTTAATAATACTGCAATCATTAGTCAACTATTTTTTTATTCTTTAACGTCTAAGAGAGAAGTGGGCTGTTTGGTATAATAAAACTCCACCGCTTTACAAATTCCAAAATTGTATAGCAAATTCTTAATAAAAACTCTTTAACCAGCCCTGCTCACGATAAAGAATATTGCCTCTGTAGATTTATGTATATTTTTATATGTATGTGTATATATTAATGTTTCTGGAAATAAATACCTAAATAACTGAACCTGAATTCCTAAATTGAAAACAGAAATACAATATATATATATTAGAATAATAATAATAATTAATTGGAGTTATTGTAAAATAAAATTAAATATTAGTGAAAAAGGACAAAAAATGCATTCACTTAGGATATTTTATTACAAAATGATATTAATTTTACTTTAGAATGTTATCTGTAGCAGCAACAGCAGCATCCTGCCTTATATACAGGTTGCATCAGAGCTAGATAGAGATCCAACATCCTGGGGATAGAGATGAGATGAAAAATCAATACCAGATGTAGACTGTATTTAGACCATCAACAAAAGCTGGTTAGAAAAATGCTTGTATTTAGCAGTAGAAAAAGAAACTTAGATGAAAGTATAAAGTAAAATGATCAACACAAACCAGAATCTATTATTTATTGCGACAATACTGGCCTTATGCGTTATTTCATTTGTGCACGTCTTTCTGTTCCCGCTTTACGACATCAATGCCAAGAGGAGCCAAACGAAGACTTTTTTTGATTTCGAGCAGTCACTATGCATCAGCAATATAAGGCGTGTGAAGGTATGGAAGCGTGTACGATGCCCACAATATGGTATAGTCACAGTAATGCAAGGAGGACGATTGGGTAATCAGATGTGGGAATATGTATCCGTCTGGGCACTGGCCAGACGTACCGGACTGGAACCCTACGTGCCACGCTGCATACACACAAAACTAGAGCAAATATTCGAGCATCTCTCTATACCGACATATGAGGAGATCGGGCACTGTCCTATCGATCTGAGCCAGTTTGTGCATTCGCTGGATGCCTGGAATTACACTAATCAGAGCATTGTTTTGGGAAGGTACTCCTTTCAATCAGGCATTGCGTTAACATGGGTCCAAGATATCATACAAGAATTCACTTTCAAGAAGTCGTTGCAGGAGAAGAGCCGGATTATTTTGCGTTTGGCCAGCAAGAACCACAAGAGGCCGGTCTACATCGGGGTGCACGTGCGAAGGACCGACTATATCAGCTACTTATGGAGGAAGTACTCGGCCTTACCGGCTGAGCCAAGCTTTTACTTCAAAGCAATGAGGTATTTTGAGAGAAAATATAGTAATGCTTTATTCATTATGGTCAGCGATGATCCCATGTGGTGTAACAAACAATTCAGTGCCAAAAAGAACGTGTTCGTCACAAGTAAAACGATTCCAAACTCACCGGCCCTCGATCTCGCTATTCTTGCCTCTTGCAATCACTCGATTGTCGATTATGGTACTTTCGGTTTTTGGGGTGCTATATTGGCCGGCGGCGAGACCGTTTATTATAACATCTCGGCACATTTTAGGGTTCGCAAGATGTTGAAAAACTGGCATCCCCTAACATAAATTGCAAGAGACACAATACAAAAATAAGAAAATATTTTTTATATTACTTATGGGGATGAGGGACGTTGTAATTTCTACTTAACGGTGCTAATTTTTTTTAATCATTAATGGCACTAAATGTATTTTGAACTTATACCAGGAAAAATATTTATTGCAGTAAAATTACTCGTGTTGCATTTTCATTTCTATACAACGGTGTAAGTTTGGAATCAAAATTGTAAATATGAATATGAATAGTCGCAATATTTTACTCCAATATATACATATGTACATATATCACAACTACAATATTACAACTAGAAGATTTAAAAAAACTGGTCTTAATGAAATAAATATGTTGTAACCATTTCAATTCTACACATATATTCTAAGTAACATCTATAAGTTGCAATTTAAATTAAATTTAAATCATCTATAGGCATATTACTACTAATTTCATGTTTAAAAAAAAAGAATGCAGAACAAGTAAAAATGCAAACCTTAATAATTTTATAAAAGAAAATATTAATGTTTATGCAAATACCGTTTAAAACAGAGCCATGTGTGTTTAATACAACTAAATATAGGGCGAGTAGTCAGGTACCTCAAAGGTTAAAGAGCCAATCTTATATCATTCGGTGACATAAATTGTAGGTTCAAATCGGAATGAAGGAAAATATTTTTAAAATATTTATTCTGATCGATACCTTCCCTGGTCCACCATTTGTTGTTGGCCACAATTAACAATTTTTTCATAAAATAATCTGACTTACGATTGATGAAAGTAACAAGAAATCTGTCTGCACACTGTTAGTAGTACTCATAGATGGTGATGCAAGATATTATCAGTACATAGGAGGTGTGTAAAAGCAAAACTTCCTTGTGCAAATTATGTGGAGTCAAAAGTACAACATTTTATAGTATTTAACCCAATTTTCATAAAAAGTATACAAATTGAGTTTTACTGATAGCTGATAGACCAACACAAGACGAAGAATAGTGGTGTCAAGTTTTGATATAAGTGTTTCATTACGGAAATATAGTTCGAACAAACTTCATATATATAATAAATCATTAATCATCTTGGAGAATCTTGTTATTGGAATTTCCTGTGGATGATAAAAATAAAATAAAACAATTCAATAAAACTTAGCACTTCTCATTCTTTCTTTGTTTCCTGCATTAAATTATTTCACATTACATTTTAGAAAAAATAAAAGTATATTTAAATGCTCATTTCATATACATGTTAACATAATTTTGACTTGTCCTGTAATACACAAAATTTCAGTAGAATTGATAGTTACTTTCAGGGCTGGCTCAATGCAGAAACATCAGTAGCAAGGCATCAAGGCGCCTCTTGTAAGGGGAGCCTTGAAGACAAAAATCATTGGCAATATTTCAATATATTTTTTTCATCCCTCCTTATTTTCACATTCTTCTCTCAATAACTCTTATTATCATATTTCAATGTTGTGCATACACACTAGTGTTGGATTTACATATAGTTCAAATAAGCTTAGGCATAGGGCTTCACAATTTTGAGCACTTGAAGCGCTCGGCTGTATCAGAAAAACTAAACAATAGAAAAACATATTCCAATGGTTGTAAAATATTATTATGATAATTGGTTGTATTGTTTCATTAAAATATTAATATTAACTATTGGATTTCGCCCTTTAATTATATATATTTTTTTTATAAAAATAACAAAACATATTAGGACAATTGATCATAGTCTTAGCATTTAAACTGAGATTGCGACATTTGAAACTTTTTTGCAGTTAAATTGATTAATTGAAACTGATTTTTTACTGTTGAGAGATATTTAGATATTTGAGCATGATTTAACAATTTAAAATCTTATTTTGACAATTTATTATAATTGATATCATTTTGTCAACTTAAAATAACTCTTCAAAATTAATTAATGGAATCATTAAAAAAAACTTTTAAACAGAATTTTTCAAAGATAATGAAATTTAACAAATATTAAATAATATGGCAAGCATTTGACAAGTACTTGGAGAATTCAACAAAATTTCCGAAAAAATCATTGTTTTAACAAAATTATAATTATAATAAAATCAATGAAAGCCATTAAAAAGTTTGGATAAAATTTGATATTTTTGTAAACTTATCAATATTTGATAAAATTGCAAATGAGAAATCTCCCAAATTAATTCACACATACAAATTTAACAATTCAAATTAATAAAAATTTTCCAAAAATAGAATTTGACAAAAATTTACTGAAAATAGTTTTAGTTTTCAAGAAATGTAATGAAATTATAGAGAAATTCATTAAACTTTTATAGATATTTTAAGAAATTTTATTAAATTTATTTATATGTATTTAATTTGAATGAAATAAATTAAAATCTAACGATATTTATGGAAATATTGTTGAATTAATTATAATTTTATTAAATTTCAATAAAACCTAATAAATTTTGAATTAAATCAAATGGAATTTAATTAATTCTTGTAAAAGTCATTATAATTCTAAGACAATTATTGTAGGAAATGTTAGTTAAAATGAATTTGAGGTATGAATTCATTAACTCTTTGCAGTCCTATGTGATTTTCACAAGCACATAAATGTCGGGGCTATCCCGACACAGGACCGCAAAGGATTAAAATGAAATATACTTTGCAGGAATTAATGGAATCAATAAAAATAGAAAACTCAATGAAATTATGAAGACTGGAATTAAAAGTTGATAATTTATGAAAAATATTTTAAATTCAAAGAAATTTTACTGAAATTCGATCACATTCATTAAAAATATATGAAATGTCATGAAATCAAATTTATTTTTCTATTAAATGCAACTTAAAATTGAAGACATTTCAAGTTTAAGAAATCACAAGAAAATATTGGAGATAATTAAAAAATGTTTGAAACATTTCTTCAGTAATTTGAAGAAATTGATTTTTTTAATTGTTGAGAATTTTTGAGAAAATGCGTTGATTTATAAAAAACTTAAAAAAAAACACGTAAAGATGTGACAATTTTATGTGCATTTGGAAGTATTTCCTATAATTTTAAACTATTTTTTTTAAATTCCAAAAAAACTTGAATTTTGTAGATTTCAAGAAACAGCAAATCAATAGATTTTGATAAAAATTCAGTGATTTTCAATAAAATTTCATTAGCGAATTTTAGTGAAATTTCATTAAATTCAAAGAAAATTCATGTGAAAATGTGATTTGACAGTAAAATTATTTTTGTCAAATCGAAATGATAACTGTTGACAACCACTTTTGGAGAATTCTGTGAGTAATTTTAAGGCTGAAAATGACATTTTGGAAATTGAATATGATATCTGACAATTGAAAATAATAGTTTCACAGTTAATTTAACTGAAGAGTTGAAAGTTGCATGGAAAGTAATATTCTATATAAATAAGTTAAGACATTTTAACGGTCGAGGTTATTTTGAAAATTTAAAATATGTGTTGACAGTAAAAAATAATAAAATATATAGTCTTAGGGAAATTTCATTAGATTTTAAATATGACATTCTGTCAGTTAATTGTCAAAAAAATTCACTTTGAAAATAAAATGAAAAACTTTTCAGGTAAATGTGATTTTAGAGTTGAAAATTATATTTTAAATGTTGAAAATAACATTATGACAATAGAAAATGATATTTTGACAATTAAACATATCTCAACAGTTGATAATCGCATTGACAACTGAAAATTACATTTCTAATTCTAATTAAATGAACATTTAAAATAATTCAGACTCAACAGATATAGAAACTCGATAGCTTAGTTGATTAAAGCAGTGGTATGGAAAGCAAAAATTGTGAGTTCAAATATTGCTTGAATAATAAGTTTATAATACATAAAATTTTCATTTAATTATTCAAAAATCTGATGTTAAGCTTTTATAGGCCATAGGTGTGAAAACCCAATAGTTATAAATAAATATATATTACTTGACTGCCGAAAATCACGCTATGATGGATAAATGTAACATATTGATAGTCAGAAGGGAGTTTTACTTTGTCAAAAATTGAAATTGAAATTACTTTTAACTTTGTGCATCTGTGAGAAGTAGAGGTTGCACTTTAACTTGAGATTTTGCCTATCAGAAAGGACATTTCGATTATACAAGTTTAGGTTTGACTACCCCTTCAGTTTAGAACAGATGAAAATCTTAATCTGGCACTGATATAAACCAGAAATGTTGAGAAACAAACATCCAACTATGAAGACCAGATTTTCAATAAGCTTCTTCCATGCATGATTTAAGAAAAAGTATTAATGCAATTTCATTACGGACTAAAAGAAGCAATAAAATAACCATGACCCTCCTCCCTCCATAAAAAAGGGGCACACAAATTGAGTTTCGCATCGGGGCGCTACTAATCTAGTGCCAGCTCTTGTTACTAGTTACTACTTATTATTTTCTGTTAATAACATTTACCAAACTGGTGCTGTTATAAAACTCTTTAATTCATAATGTTAGTAATTAAATGAGTAACCATCAATGTAAATACTTAATTGATTACAATATCACAATATTAAATATATATATTAAAACAGATTTTGGAATAACTACGAAATATGAACAGACAAATTATTTAGTTGTAATATAGGATAGTGATGTATATTTATATGTATCACTATGTATAACATGCATATATATGTGTAAATGTGTGCTATAATCGTTATTTTTGTTATGAGATTAGCTTCTTTCGCTTGCTCAGTTCGTATCATTGACTCTGAAACATATATAAAGAGTTAAACAAACAAGGAACAATCACAAAATGTAACACAACAAACGAATAAAAAATGAAACGATTAGATATTCCATATATTAGTGATTTACATTCTTCTATTTTTTATTCAAATATACACAATTTACAAAAGAAGTGCGATGATATGTATTGTTTAATTGAGGGTTTAAATTATATAACAATTACATTATAATTGACTATGTTGTATATAAATAACTAACTTAGTTCACTAAATTAAAATGTTATATAAGACGTGCAAATGCAGCATTTCATATTAGCTTAGTATCATCAACTATCCTTGAGCCTCTATGATGGTTTGAAGCATATGCAGTACAGATGTTATTTCAGTAACCGGTATTTTGTAACGTTACCTTGTTGGAACATTCCGAACCGTTCCAAAATTGTAATGTTTCATAAAAAAATTGTTTTCCCATCTCTCTAAAAATAATAGTCAAATTTAACTAGAAATTAACCTTGGATCTCATGGAATATCGACGATGATAATGGGAGAGCCTGTTTGATAGAAATGGTTCTGGTAAATATGAGCAGAACTGTTATAGATACCCGTTCATTTAAAGCGCAATATTACATCTCGACAACCGGTTAATATCTCGTTCCAATCTATCAGTATTTTAGAACAGTTCCAAAAGTAACGTTCCATAAGAGGTACCGTTATTGCGATCTCTAATGTGAAGTATCCATAATTCCGCAAGGACTGTTGATGAAACAAAGCTAATGTCTGACAGAATTCCATAAACATGATTCACTCATATGGTGAGACATTGTGGCATTTAGCAGATATTTTATTGGAATTATGTACCTATCAAGATTATTATCATTTTAGTACACTATGAATGATTTTAAAATGCTTTATGTCATGTGTAACTACATACCAATTACAAATATAAATATATAATAAAATTATGCAAGCTAAATATATATGTAAAGTAAAGTGAATAAGTTAATCACTTTATATAAAAGAAACCATTAACAATTTGTAAATTATATGCTTTTGAAATGATCTAAATCAAGTACAAAAAATGGTCAAATATTAAAATTTGTCATTAATAGCAATTACGTACATTTTTTATGTCTCAATTACAATTATATATCATCGAAACCCAAAAACACTCCACTAACTATATGTCTCGGTTGCCAAAAACAATATTAAATATCTCAAATTTAAATCACCAATACTTGCCAGCTCCCCTTCCACTTATAAAATACCTCAAATTGTGTCTCAAAATGATGTCGGTAATGACAACACGATAATCGACTGAATAAACACACAAGACACTTAAAAAATACATTAATTTCCACTTCGATTTTTTGCTCAAAATTATACTCTCCAATTTCATATAAAACAAGCATTTAGTTAATCATTAAAAAAAAAACGGGACCGAATTGTAGATTAACTTGCTTGTTAGATTGCATTATTTCACACAACAAAAAATGCGCTATTACCACTTCAAAATTATTCATACCTGAAAGGCTGGTAGAAACAAAACATTTAGAATTTGTATGATAAAAAGAGTAGAAGAAGATTATTAAAGAAAAAAAAACACTTAGCATAAATATATATAAATAAAATATTTTTTCGGCAATCGATTGTGTCAAAACATTTAAAAGAAAAAGTAAAGGAGCGAGTTTTAGAATTCCCTTAAGAGAGCCAGTTCATTATATATCCCACAAAATAATTTGAGTGGTCTAGGGAAGGACAGGCAATCATTATCTTAGATTTCATATGCTTATTTCATAGGAAAGCGGTGCCAACGATTGACTGTCCTTGTCCAGGCCATTCAATATATGTTGAGGAAAGTATGCAATTAACGGAAGGCCGGCGACAGTTTTAGTTAGGCATGCGCGGCCGTTTAGGCAAATTTACAAATAAATTCTAAATTAAATTTTATATAAATGTGCAATACTAAGATCCGCTCCTAATCTACAACATTATACATATTCGTTTTGTGTACTTGGACATTGTTGTAATTTACATTTATAGTTAGTATATATTATAGCGTATATATATATTAAAAAGATAAAAAAAATTATATATAGCATATAATCTTTTCTAAAACTGTGATCTGTCTTTAGTACGATTTTATTGTTTCTGATCTATGTGCCAAAATTTTAAATATATTTGTGACCTGACAGTATTATTATAAAATATTATATATATAGACATTACAAAATATCTTTTATAAAAACTTAAATGTTTCTGTGATACACTATTTATTACATAATATACAATCATATAAATTCATATTTAGATTGACGAAAAATGGAGATGAATATATATAATAACTGATGTTTATTTATAAAAAAGGAAATTATTCACTTTATTGTAACATTGTGTAGTGAAATAGATTATGAATAAAGGATTACCTAGGAATTTTGGCGTTCTGTTTTTAATAAATTTATGCTTTGTTTTTAGAAAATAAAAGTTAGTAATATTTTGTTTGGTTGAGTTGATTAGAACTAAGTTTAATTAAAAAATATGAACCTGTTCTATTTTAATGATCTTTAATGTTACATAAGTACTATTCATTAACGATTAGAATGTTTTCAGTGTATAAAATTGTACTGTTTGAATGACAAATTACAAGTATTAAATAAATTTAGTAATTCTTATGACAGACAAACATATTTATTTAATAATTTGTAATTCAAACAATTCAATAAAAATCCAGTAATAAGGTAAGATATTCATCCACCAGAGGTGTTTCAATTACGAGACAAAGCAGAAATTAGTTCTATGATATCGAGTGAAAATCCTTTTTCGTTAATTAAAATTATACTGGTGATGTGGGATTGCAATTTTGAAATGAATTGATGGAATATAATAAAATTATGTAAGTATATTTTATAAGCTAGATGTTATTTTTGTCTTGTGATCAAATAACAAAATAATAACCTACATAACTTATAGTTTTCATATTAATGTAGCTGTTGACGAATACACTTTTTTGTTCAAAGTGCAACATGTATGACACAACCACATCTGTGGGTTGGCGACCTCACCAATCTGCACATTGTGTGGAGAGGAAGAGGAAACAGCTGAACACTTCATCAAAAGATGTCCAGCTTTCGCCAAGACCAAATTGGATGAGTCAACGAAGACCTATTCCTCCCCTCCAACTGAGGGCGCCCAAGGAAGAAGAAGACACATTAAAATAGTATGCTGCATTACATATAAGCATGTCATGAGCACTTTGTTAGAATTAAAATTTATACATTAAAACGTTTACTGTGTGCATTTTTTTTGTGCATCGATAGAGACATGAAGCAAAATTAAGAGGAACTGGTTTATTTTTCTTAAAAAAAAAATTAGTAGTATATTTATATTAAATATTAAAGACAGTTGTTATTGTTGGTTATCATTATTAATATAATAACGTAATTACATTTGGATCGAATAAATAAACATATATTCTTTGGTTCCCGAATAGCTATATTCTTTCTTGTTGATTTCTGTTACACATATAATAGATACTCTAATTTATTTTCATTCTCTCAGGAGTGCATCCTCTGCAGCATCCGATCAATAAGTGCTATTTATGTCGAGATTATTAAGGTATTCGTTAGTAACACTTCTGCAATCAAGTTGCTCTTTGTAATTAAACACTTAATCTTTTATTTTTCTTGTAATTTAAAAAAATCCTTGAACTAATATAACAGTTTACATAAGTCATAGTGGTTACAATAAATTTCATTATGTTTTTTTGCGTAACGAGAGATGCGTTTAAGATTAGACCGTTCCGTTAAACAGCAAATCTGTCAGGACATAAAACCAGGTTGGAGTCCGGTAATGAAACGGATGGAAAAGCGCGCCTGTTATCGCATGTATCGTTATTGCAGTCGTTAATTTGCATTGGCCGAGTGGACATGGTCGCTTCCAGCTCGCCCGTACTCATCAGGCTATCGTTTTACGGGCACTCGTTTATGCGCGATATGAACTTTTAACAGTCCGCACCAGCACCGCCCCTGTATCGCCGCGTTCTGGACTGTTTAGATTATCGTTGTGCACGATGAGTTACGGAAAGCCAGACACCCATTAAAAGTTATTTGCACTTTAAATGCTTAGATATCCAGTCGTGAATGTTTTAGATATACTTCGCAGGGGCAATTAGCAATTTTTCATTTAAGGTTTATCTGCCGATCTTTTACATGCTCTTTAAACTAAGTGAGTGACGATAATTGTTATTGAGATGATGTTGATAATAGATCTGCGGTTATTTAAAATCAAAAAGATTATTACATCCTGAATATATAATAATTATAGAAGAAATATTTCTCGATTCATATTAATTTATTTTATAAAGCGAATTGAGATATTCGTGTAACTTGTTTAGAGGCAGCATAACAAAGAATATACAAGGTATCCCGCATAGTTTTCGTCTAACGTTGGAGCGTAAAGTAGACTATAATTTATTGTTACATATTTGATTTAGAGTTACAGTCCTATGAAATTTAGGAATATTAAATAAAGAAAATTCAATTTGTAAATTTTAATCATTTTATTCAACACATGTTGAATTAATTATATTTTCAAATTGTCCCCTCTTTTCTGAATAAAAACAAGTGCTTTGCCGATAGATGAAGTAACTATTCTTATGACACGCTTGTTTCTTCTTATTTTTTGGGCAGCCTGCTCAATACGCTCCTATAATTCGTCTATAGTGTTTCAAATTTGTAGGTATAGTAAATTTTTCATGTACGCCCAGAAATAAAAATGTAGGGGATTGCGGCCGGTTGATCTATGTGGCCATGTACATGCATACAGGATCAACACGACCAATCCATCTTGGATAATTAATTGCCAGTGGGATATTCACGAAAAGTCGTGGCAGTTTCTCAGTAAGTAACT
>JARJED010065310.1:0-12071 GCA_030264515.1 Sepedophilus sp. GC000190 | reverse complement strand
TGTATCCGAGTCCGCTAAATTGTATTCGAATACTGGATACTTCTTAAGATTTGTGATGAATATGGATGAAGGATACTTGTTCCTCAGAGTATTTGAATACAAGCCCTGGATACAAGATATGTATCCGTATACTGTATCCATTTGCCTAAGTACTCGGATACGACCCAGTTCTGAACTAGGATGATGAAACTTTACATAATTAGGACCGTAACATTGCTATTTTAATTTTTAAGCAGTATTTTCATATTATTGTTATTCCCAAACATTTAATAGGCATATCTATCAAATTATGACTACGAATGTAAGATATGAGTGATTATTAGAATAGATTAGATTAGATTACAAGGGATCTAGTTTTTGCCTGTCCAAGAATATATCTATTGTTCTTTACCCTACCCTACATCTATATTTTTCCCGGAAACTCTACTTTCTTAGCAAAGTTGAGTATCTTGTTGGGAAACATAGTACTTACTTGCTTTGATGATATAGTTAACCCCCCAAAGTGAGCCGTCTTATGCCTGCTATAGCATCGCAATTGCATAGTATGTGTTCGGAGGTTTCCATCTCAGCTTTACAAAGTCTGCATCTCTCACTGTCTGCTTTGTCCAGTTTTTTGAGATGGTAATTGACTGAACAGACCCATGATGTCCCTCAACTCATTCTTTGTCAAATTAAGGAGCTTTTTATCATTTCTGGGCTTGCATGTACAAGCTTTTTCATCTGTCGTAAGGCCGGAGCTTTTCTCCAATGGAGTAGTTTGGCTCCTTGTCCTACCTAAGGATTTCCTCCACTCTGTGCATTTTGATCAAACCACAGAACGGTTCAGGTCCGAGAGGGAGAGCCTTTGCCACTTTTTTTCGCAAGGTTATCGGCTATTTCGTTTCCTTTGATTCGCTGGTGTCCCAGGACCCACATGGCTAGTTGTTTTAAGGATTGATGATGGTTATAGATTGTCAAATTGTTTTTAGGCTATATCTAGCTTGCATGGTAAAAAGAGTATAACTCAGAAATCAGAATCCGTTAGTATTTTAATGCAACAGCATATATCGAATTATCGATCACAGTGATTGCGATTAATCTTCATGTAATTGCAAATATATTGAATGAAGGTTGGCAACTATCTTATCGCATTCTTGTTTTAGATATGTCTACTTCTATGTTGGTTTAGCCCGTAATATTCTTACCAGGAACACAATAAATGGAAATTACGTTGTTTGGTTAGCATCCAAATACATTATCAGTTATCAATAAGATTTATTTATCTACATCACACGTGATATTATGAAAATATCAAGCACAAACGCCGAAAAATAGCTAATGTCAATTTTAATTAGGCGCTTTTCTTTCAATATATTCTCTTCTAAAATATAATTCGTGGTATGCTTAATAACCGACAATTACTTGTCTTATAGCAATCTTTGGAAAATACGACTCTTGCTTCGCACTCGTCGTATTTTTGTCGTTGGTGTAACACTCGCAGTTAATTATCGATAATAAGCAGACCGCTTATTATATTACCCCTGAAAATAAATTTTATTTGTGTAATTTTTTAGATAATCAGATTGGTGAAGTGATTATGAAAAAAGGAAACAATGGAACAAAATTTAAATCATACAATGCATGTTCTTAATAATGTTGAAATTTCTATCAAAATTACTGTATATATATATTCAAATACAAATTTTTTCTATAAAAGTTTCTATATACAAATATTGTTCGATATATTTTGTTGTAAATTATATAAATTGTATATACAAAAATAAGCAAAATCAGTTCGAGATTTTTTCTTTACAAAATTACCATCTAGAAAATGCAATGATTGTAATACATAAAAATTTTTTTTTTTGCTCTACGAACTAATTATTTCTTAAATTATATTTTTAACATAGTAATATGGCTTTATATGTATAAAAGTTATAAAAAATATTTTTACAAATCATTTCCAAATATTGGAAGAAAAGGCACCAGTATAGAGAGATATTACTTATGACTTCGTTCAAACGTAACTTTCACTTTCAGCATCGGTCACTAGGAGAAGCCTAGCGGTGGCATAAGTAGGGGGTGGTGGGGGCGGAGGTCTGTATATGGGGGGGAGATGCACAGGCGGTAAGTGTCTTAGAGGGGGCGGTCTCCTTGGTGGAATCGGGGGTCCACATAGACTCTCGTTTGAGGTGCAGAAAGCTTCGTCTTCTTCTATCCACGTGTTTTCCAGGGCACGCATCCTCGAGGCTTGGCGGGTCCAGTCAGAGCGATGGAAGGTTGCATTGTGGTAGAGCAAACCTGGGCTGTCACGATCGTCTTCTGATAGTGTGAGACCAGAATCCCGGCTAAGGGACTTCTGGTCTTTCGATAACTCAACAGAGTCTAATGACAGACCGAGAGCTGCAAATTTTCGTGGCATGTTAGAAGATGGAAGATTTTAAATTGATGTTAGAAACTTACAGTGTAAACTATCAGATTCTTCAGCTCCACTGTCGTTAGCTGCTTCTCCTAGTAGTGATGTTACTTGAGGTCCGAATAAAACCTGGCAATGATTGATCAGCATTTCGATCAGAGTAGGTAGTGTTCTCATCGGGGCGTTTTGGCTAGCTTCCCATAGCAAACTTGGCCCAACACATACACCTTAAGAAAAAAAAAAGATATCATATATCGATAGTGTATTGCATTAAGGGCAATAGCTACAACAAACCAAAAATACTTTTGACATTAAATATACTAAATTTCAGTTATTCATAAATGTTTAATGCAGATATCAATGATTGATTTTCTCCCCACATATTATACAAAAAAAAATCAGGCAGGAAGCAAAGGCTTGTTTTGTATATGGTAATTTAGATTTAAAATTAAAAATAAGCATGAATTTATATAATCAATGATGCTTTTATAAATAAGTAATGTAATTAAATATGAATGCCATGTGATATACCTAAATTAGATGCCGACATCAAATTATATCTAGCTCTTTTAGCAATGTTGTGCAAGACACTGACAACTTGAGCTAAAAGCACATGATTTTCTCTGGGCAATAAATTTAGCATTCTCCTGAGATGATCGATTCTTCCTGTGCTGGCGACTGTTAGCCACTCTTGTGAGTTTCCACTAAGAAGAGGCTCTGGTAAACTTCTCAAAAAATCTTTCAAAAGAGCAGCTAGCAGTAATGCTGGTGTATTTGTTATTTCTTCACAAACTGCAGCTCCTATAACAAACCATATAGTTGATAATATTAATATTACATTCATAAAATTATCTGAAATTAACAATTCTTTACTCAGAATATAGAGAATATTCAAGATATAACATAAAATTTTGGAAAAATTCATTATGAAATTTATTTTTTAGTGTACTAACCCGCTGATAAGTACTAACTCACCCAAACATTTATATTTTGCTTGTGCAACAAGAAATATGAAAATCAATAGATGCACAATAAGGCTCTAGATAAAAGCTGTCTTTCAGTCTATATAATAAATAGTACCATGAATCTCATACAATCACTTCTGTATGTGTTTATTACATAAAAAGTGAAATAAAAAAAGAGCACCTTGTTGATGTACCACTTATGAGCATGATAGTTGATAGTACATTACTTTAAAAAATAACATTTTGTGAACAAATAGTGTGTAATTTAAATAAGAATTTTTTTCTTACTATAAAATTAAAGTAAGGAAAAGAGAATTACCTTGCATATCAACTTTCTCCCTAAGTTCTCTCAGTGCTCTAGCCGAAGCACACCTCCTAAATATTCCCTGCGTCTGCGGTCCTCTCTGAAAAAGTGCCCTCAATGTTGCATTAATTGCAGGAGGTAGGCCGCTATTGGCACAAAGTCTGGATAATGATACTCCAAATATCCTACAGCTATTCTTCCTAAAGAGTTTCAGCGGTGTTCTAGAAATTGCAAAAAAAAACATGATTAGGTTCAAGTTACTATTACTATGATATTGATTGACTTACTTTCTTGGTGTTGGTTTGCAATTTGGTTTTAGTTCAAAGACGATGTCGCTTGGTAACCGGTTGTTGTTGCAATGGGTGAGATCGAAGCCTTCTTCTGCGCATAGAGATTGTCGCAGCCTGGCAAGCTGTATGGAGTGCGGCCTTTCACAGCCGAGCAGAGGACAAGGTGCCGAGTCCCTGTCCCGGGCGTACAGTGTGTAGCCCCATTCTGAGGTCCTTGTTTCATCCAGTGCTAGTCTGGCTATGTCGCCTGTGCTTGTTTCTGGTCCAACTCCTAATGTTTTCGACTGAAATAAAAAATAATATTAAATTTGTCAATGTTGATAGCTACGAATAATTTACTATAAATAATTAAATGTGTTATGATATGGACATGAGAATTAATGAAAACTACTTCAAAACACCTATTTTTTACTAAAAAATTATTTAATGTTCATAAAATAAGATAGTCGACTGCCTTGGATTAGACAGCTCATATCGACGTTATTAGAATTTCAAAGTTTGATAAGATTTCATTAAGCTTCGACTAAATTTCCAATCACCTTAAAAAATTTAATAAAATTTCACCAAAGTTCATAAAAAATCTCAATATCAAATTAATTTTCATCTAAATTTGGTTACTTGGTTTTATGAAATTTCACAAAATATTAATGAATTTTCATTAAATGTGAATGAGAAAGGCCACAAGAATATTTTTTTTTTTATTTTCATAAAACCTCAACAATTGTCATTGTTTTACACCAAATTTATATTAATAAAAAAAGGTTTAACAAATAAAGAAATTTGATAAATTTTAATCCAATTTAATAGAATTCCAAGAAAATGTGATAAAATTTCAATGAAAATTATTTTTTTATACACTTAAATTTAATAAAATATCACAAAATCAAATTAATTTGTATCTAAATTTTATAGTTAAATTTAATAGATTTTAATGTAGTTATGTTTTCAATTTATAATATTATAAATTATTTTTTATTAAAATTTGTTGTACTATTATTTAATTTTATCAAATTTCATTATTTTTCTTTAAATTTCATTGTACATATATCAAAAAATACATCAGTGAACTTCAAAGAAAATTTATTCAAACTTGTGTGAAAATTAATTCAATTTTGTGAAACTTAATCGAATTTTCATTGAAATTTATTAATTTCCTTGTTATTGCAGATTTTGTAAAAATGTTTTTTTATTATTACAATTTCATTATTTTTTCTTAGAAATATGTATTATCATTTTTTTTTTAATTTCTTCGTTTTTTTATTAAAACTATTGTATTTTTGGTAAATTTTTCATGAAGATTTTATGAAAATGCATTAAATGTTGCAAAGTTGCGTAAAATCATTTTCTGAAATTTTATTGATTATCATGAACAAAAGTTCATGAATATTCATAATATTTTTATGATATATTTCATTAGTACATTATTGTATTGTCTAACATCAACTTGAAATTGTAGAATGTATTGTCAACGTATTAAGGTGTAATTATGTGTGTGAAGAAGCAAGACAAAATTATATTACTTGAGTGACAATTACAAAATTGTGCAGTTTCTAATTATGAGTCATAAATCATCTATCACACATACATGACCCAATGAACACACCCCAACCATAAAGTGCTGTACTATCATAGGGTTAAATTTTTCTAATTGTTAATAAAATTGAAGCTTGTCAAGTCGTGAAAGTCACCCAACCAATCTATCCACTTAGTTGGGCTTTTCAAGTAAACCAAAAAAGCAATAGTTGTTACTTTGAGGTGTAACAAACCTGTAATTAAATTCAAATAATTAAACAATAAACTTGTGGCCATTTTTCTAGTTTTAGAAGATATAAGGAAGAGATAATCTCATCACGTTTGTATATATTTTTTCACTCTCTAGAAATCTTTCAAATTACGGTACTAATATCTTAATTTTCTATTTACGGACATGAAAGTTGAAAATTAAAATAAATTAAAAGAAAAAGAATTGATGTATAGGAACTTTTATATTTTGTCATTCTCGGTAAATCTTTCAACTTATGTATAGTATTCCATTTTTTTTTTTTTATTTACAGACACTAAAGTTAATAATGAAAGAAAATGAAAATCAATGAAGAATGTATGTAGAAACTTTTACTTACACATTCGGTTCCTGTTAGTGGGTCCCTGTAGATGACTTTGATGTTTGTGATGGGAGGTTCCAAGCGCAATTGGGCCCTCAACGCCTGTTGCAGTTCTCTCCACCAGGAATCGCGTGCCGCCTGTGTGCAAAACGTCGTGAGCACAGTTTTCGCTGGGTTCGGCCATCCGATCAAAAATCCCGTATCAGAATCCGGACATGGTGAGAGCCAAAGTTCAGACACGCGAACGCATTCCTGTAAAAAAATCAACAATCTAAATACTTAATGGTGGAATTATGCAAATTGATTTGTTATAGGAAAACAGTTCAGTCTTAGGAATTAGTTCTTGCTTTAGAAACAAAGTGTTCTGATTATTTCCTTACTTGGTTATGAATATAAGAGTTTTAAATAGTGGACAATTTGAGATTACTTATCTTCATTATAAAAGAAACAAATATAAAGATTTAATAAACAACAGCATTGTTAACTATTACCACACTAGTTTGATTACAATATACCTAATATAGTCCTACATTTTTAGAATTTAGTGAAACAATCAAAATGCTTGAATGGAGGTGATTAGCAAAGTTGCAAAAGCAAATATAAATTAAAAGACGGTGGTTTTAGGGACAAAAATAATAATGGTTTAGATTTGGTCAATCCAACACTTTCCTATTTGCTGCAACTGCAAGGAGCAACTCTTTCTTAGCCTCTATTAGCAACAAAATAAAGAAATAGGTATAATTAGATGGAGACGACTTATTGCGATACACGACAATAGCTTTGAAAAATACCTAAGAACAATTTTTAGAAAATTCAGCAATAACAACAAATTTTCTTTTAAATGTTGCTGCAATGATGGTGTAGCTTCACTATTAAGAATTTTGAAAGAATTGCTGAATATTGTTCAAATTCATAAACATACGAACAATTAACATTCTGCAAAATTAAAATAAATTTATATCAAATATCAAAATTCAATTAAATCGAAAGAAATATTCCATAAAATTCTATGAAAATGAATAAAAATGTACTTATATCTGATAAATACAATAATAAATAACTGGTCAACGAAAATCATCGCAATGCCATTTAATTTAATAAAAAATCAGGAACATTTAAGAAAAATTTCATTAAAAGCCTTTGTTTTTTTTTTGAATGAAATTTATCAAAATACACCGAACTTAATCAAACAACGAAAATGTACATAAATTTAATCAAACTTATGACATTTCATGAAAATTCAAAGAAACTCATTAAAATTTGATGTAATATCATCAAAACCTAATGAAATTAAGCAAAATTTTAATGAAATGCGACGTTAATTCAATGAAATTCTATAAAAATATAATTATAGTCGCTGATTTTATAGAATTTCATTAAAATTTAATTAAAAATATCGACGTTTTTATAAAAAAACGGATGAAATTGCATTAAAATTGAATGAATTTTAAATAAATTAATTAAAGTTAATTTTTGTCATTGAAATATAAATTTTGGTTATGGATATGCCATTTTTGGCAATTAAAATTTAATTTTCATGAGTGATATGCAATTTTTGGCATTAAGATGTCACTAGTGTCGATTGAGTTAACATGACATTTTTATGGGTGTAACGTGCTGTGTGAGAGATCTCGAGTTCACAAGTATATTCTGCTATCAATTTTTTAGTCTCTGTATGAACAGATTTGCCGAAATTACAAATTTTGATGAACGGATTCTACTTAAGGCCAAAGGTGACGACAAATAATTTTTGGTTTAAATAAGGGGCAAAACATTAAAAAGTATTACCAGCTTATTAAGGAAACCACTTATGGAAATTTAATTCCGAAAACTTGGTTAGATGCAGAAAATTATTCTACAGGGAGGTAGTTTTTCAGATATAATTTTTAATTTTAATTTTTATTTTTTATCTTGAAAAACTAGATTTCCAGCAATAATAAATAAATTTCAAGGTATACATTATGTTGACCTATAAAAATAATTAACACTTTCTTTTATAAATAAAATATCGGATAAATAATAGTGTCGGAAAACACTATTTTGTAATTGTGTAATTGCTGTGTGAGAGATCTCGAGTTCACAAGTATATTCTGCTATCAATTTTTTAGTCTCTGTATGAACAGATTTGCCAAAAAAAATGATAATGATTAAATAAAAACATCTTACCTTCAGTTTAAAGGTGCCACCTGATCTTGGTTTTGCAACTAATAACAAATCTGAGAAGAGAAATAGATGTCTTGGCTTATTTGTCACTGGAAGATTTGGTAATGACATTGCGCAAGGTGCTTCTACCAGGAATATGCGACTGCAAGACTTGGTGGGGCTGAGATCCATGTTGTGCAAGTCTCCAAGGGACTTCTTTCTGAATGATTTGCTTTTCTGTAAGAATAAAAAAATATGTTAGAGCATAGATTCAGATACACATCATCTAAGAGAGTTTAATATATATTATTTCGATAGATTTGGTTAACGTTCTCAAGTTCAGAAATATTCTTAGATATTTGTTTATTTACTGATTTGCAATTGTGTGGAATTTCAACATTATTAAATAATTCAAGTAGGAACAGTTTCGTAAATAAATCAATGAAAACTTAAACAAAATAAAAATGTTTCTATAATGTATCACAGGTATATTAATAATCTTCTGCAAATGGGCCAAAAAATCTCTGCAATTTTCGTTAATTTGTAAAACTTTATGAAATCGAGAGAATCCTAGTTCTTTTTTTTATATAAGTACAGTTTAATTATTTTTTCACTTTCCTACTTCAACTATAATTAAAAAATTAAAAATATTTATAAAAAACAACTTGTTAAAACGTATTTTTATTTACAATTTATTTTAATTTACAAATTTGATTTTATAGGTACCTATTTGATGGGGATGTGAGGAGAGAACGAAAAGTTTTTCATTACCATTACATACACAAACACGGGCGAATGGCAAAAACTTCTGCGAGCACAGGCATAAATAACACTGGCACTATAAAGATATTAAAATGCATATATAAATTGAAAATTCCCCCCATTGCTCTTTACGACGGGTGTCCATGATGACATTGAAATTAAGGACCACCAAAAATCACAAATAACATTGTATAAGCAATTTGTACCATTGATCATTCATATATTGTTAACATGATGTAAATGAAATCTCTTTTCTACTGCGACCCTTATCCTAACATCAGGGGTCTCCAGACAACATGCGCCACAGTCTCCTGACACTACATGTACCATGTCGAAATTAAATTATGCAAATTTTCGATGCAGCAGTTATAAAACGAGCCTTTTATTTTTAATTATATTTATCTGCATATTTAAATGCTCATAACAATTAAAATGTAAATAGGATAATAAATATTATACAAATTACAATACAATGTGTAGATATTAACAATTTAATTGTGATGTAGCTGATGTAGTTTAATTATTATTTATTGCTGCTTTAACATCTCTGGGAACACGCAAATTAAAGCACAAGATGTAAAAGTTAAATATCTAATCTTCACCTAAACTAAAGTGTAATTGGAGTCGAGAAAAAACGTAGAGGGAGCGATGATCGCCTGATCAGCAGATGCGAAAGTCATAACATAATTCATAATGGTGATAATTCTCGATTGTAAACATATGGTTTACATTTGTCTTGCAGTAAATTGTATGGATTTTGATATAAAAAAAAAATTGCAATTTCAATGGTTTTGTATTTGACAATAAATAAAGAATCAATGGAAATCTTTGATCTTTCATGAGTGTTAACATCATATATATTTTTTATGAAAATACCACTCAATTAAACATTCAATTATGCCGCTTGCATTTAAGAATGTAAAACTACGAATGCAAATTCAACAGCGCAGGAAGAGCGTGGCCGCCTCCATTCTCCTGTCTTCCTGCACATTGTCGAATTTGGAGTCGCAATTTTTGGTATTAAGCAAAGAAACAAAAGAGAAGAAAGTAGCAATATTATATATATAATATAAATTAAGTTTATTTAGCACCCAATGCTATATATTTTTACATATATCAACGAAAAATGGTACTTTGATGTTTCAGTTGGTCCCAATAATAAATCATAAAGAGAATAGTCTCGCTGAAGAAGTTAAAAAAAAATAACAAGGTCTACCTTCAAGAAATGCCTGCACATCCTCTTTTTGTTGAAAATGAAATGGTAAGTTTATTTTTTAATATTCTTATAAACTTATAAGACGCATTATGATAATGATTATTAGTTATTTCATAAAGGATAAAATAGATCACGATGGAAAATTTGACTTTTTTTGATAATCTTCAGTATCCTTCTATTGTTGACAATAAAGAAACGAATGTTTGTATTGAGAATGTTCACATTGACAAAGCTGAAGCAGATAAGACTTTGTACAGTGAAGAATCGTCTGATAAAGAAGTTAATTTTTGATTTTCATATTTTTTTTTGTTTATTTAGATTCGAATGGTCGTTAAAGTTTGGTATATTTTTATTTTAGTTCCTAAAGTAAGAAAACGGAAAAGAAATAAATCTAAATTCGCAGTCATCACTAGGAATAATAAACGTAATTCAGGTAAAGCGTACATTACACGAAAAAAAAATTGTTTAAAACGTTAGTTGAAACCAACGTGTACATAACGCTATAGACGGAAGTGTACAAGAAAATTTACGTCAGGAAATGAATCGGAAGTTCTGGAACCTTGCTAATTTGAGGAAGCAGTGAACTTTTCTTGTTAATAACACATCGAAGAAAATTCCATCTCACCACAGCAAACAGGTTAGATCTAATAAATATAAGTATCATTTGCTGGGAAATGATAAAGTTGTAGAAGTCTGTAAAACCTATTTACTAAATACGTTTGAGGTCAGTGAAGGGTATGTCCATACTGCATAGAATATGCTGGATGAAAATGGCATTGTTAGAGATGATGAACCTAGTAAACATAAGAACCATGGAACTCTACCTCCAGATGATGTAGAATATGCCAGACAGCATACAGATTCCTTTTCTGTAGTAGAATCACATTATCTTCGTGACCAAACAAGAAGGAAGTACATCGATGGACAATTAGCACTTGCAGAAATGTATCGCATTTGTGTGAAGAAATGCCAGGAGAATCATAAAAATACTATCCTGAAAGAGAATAAATATCGAGAAATATTGGTTTATTTGTGCCTCGGAAAAACCAGTGTGCAACCTGCCATCATTATAACAATTGCACAGAAGATGAAAATAAGAATAAAGAAATTACAGCATCGAGAAAATCGAAAAAATGTAAAATTGTCTAGAGAAGAAAGATTCAAGTAGAACGTGCCAAAGTAACAGAAGATGTCAAAGTATGTGAATATGACTTACAGGCTATAATTTCATTACCACCAGGTGATGCATTATCTTGAAGAGAGAATTATACTATAATGTGCTGTAGGGGAAAAGAAAAGGTTGCGCGACGCCAAAAGTAGCTGTTATAATAACTTGTGGCTACCTGCTTTCCCTCTTTACCAAGATTACACATTGTGCTGCCTGTCCTGTTTCAAAACTGCAACTTGTGGTGTGATGCATCCCCTCCTTCCAAAATAAGCAATGAAAGGTGGAGGTGCGCCATTCCACAAACTATTATTACGAAGTTAAAGCTATGGCACAATTCGTTATCTTAGTAAGGAAGGGTGTGCCATGTCACAAATAGTTATGTTGGAGAGAGAGTTACATCACAATGACCTACACTGTAATGAGTTAAATGTTCCGTAACGTAAAAATTAGTTATTATAACAACTTGTAGCGTGGTATTTCCCTTATTCTCTTGTTGCGCAGTTCCATCTCCAAGATAACAAAACTTGTGATGCGGCGCATTCCACGCTTAACAAGGTAACACATAGGGGACCTCTTCCTCTCCAAAATAACACAATGTTCTGTATCGTCATTTTAAAAATAGCAACTTGGGGCGGGCTGATTCCCCTCCTGTTAAAAATAATGTTTGAAAAGTGAAAGTGCCCCACACAACAAGCTGTTATCATGAAATTTAAACTATGGCACAATT
>JARJED010064821.1:0-16363 GCA_030264515.1 Sepedophilus sp. GC000190 | reverse complement strand
CTTGAATGACCTTGAAAAAAACATGTGAAAGTCTTTGAGTCATCTACTTCACTGATTTTATTTCAGATTTTTCGAATAAATTTATGGTATTAAAAAAATATATTAAAAAATTAACCCTATTTTTGGGAGCTGTAGGGGGGAGACTTTTTTTTGATATATAGAATGTGGTTTCCTTAGTTTTAAGGCCCAATATACTTTCGCGTTTATTTGAAAATCCATCACCAGTGGAATTTTGACTATCTTGTCCTGGGATACCCTTTATTTATTACAAATTGGTTGAGTGTCATATTGTAGGTATATTTACAAAATTTAATTCAAATTTAGAAGCAATATTACTTTTTGTCAGATATTGGAAGGATTACTATTATACAACTTTATTTTACAATTCAAATTTTAATCAGTTTTTATAATAATTTAACATCTACAAATTCAATTCTTGGAAAAATTGCAACAATTTTCAATAATTTTAATAAAAAGTAAACGATGATTTTTACAGAATTTCAATGCAATAATCTGATTTTAAATTATCTTACAATAATTTTAATATTTTTTAATTGTTTATTTTCAATCTCAATAGAATTCATTGTTTTCGGATGATTTTTTTTTCAATAATTTATGAGTCAATTTACCATAATCTTTTAATGATTTCTCAAACTGTTTTAACGATTGATTTGATAGGATTATTGAACATTCCTGAAAAATGAATGGCAAATTAAATAAACTTATAAAAATATTTGAAAAATCGACGTATATTGAAAATCCATAAAAAGTAATATAAAAAAATTAAGGATTTTTTGTAAATGGTGCAAAACAATTCAATATTCACGAGAGCTCTTGAAAATCATTGCAAAGTTTGAAAAACAGGAATAAAATAAAAGCTTTTGAGAAATCGATGAACACCTTTGAAAAATTATTAAAATCTGTGCAAGTTTTCTAAAGTCTGTTTAGTAAATTTAATGGATTCTTTTAATTTTTAACTTGATTTAATAAATTTAAGAAAATTATTGTTTCTAATGTTCGTTTTATAAGCGAGTCTTTTATTGAATTTGCTGTTCGGCAAAACAAGTGTTCCGTGGGTTTCAAAATATTAAAAGCGCTGCTGGTCTAAAATTTAGAAAATTATGTTAACCGAAGATTACTAAATCAACTTGAAAAAAAACTTGGACAAATCTTGTATGTGTAATTTATAAAAGAAATATCGAACAAAGGCCTCAGACACTCATTTAATTAAGTACAAAATTAAGTTTTAAATTCATCACATGTACATTAGATCCATTAAATACATGCTAGAGCTTTAATAAAAGGAAACGAATCAACAATAAAAGTATTAATGTCGACTTTTGTTTATCAAGTCATATGTTAAATATATATTTCATCAAACACACAAATAGTTTGTACATGCTTCTTGTCTTAAGTTAACCAATAGTATAAACAGGCACCTGAAATGTAACACTAAACATCGTACACAAAAGTAGGTTAATTGTTATGTTATAAACCATTAGAGAGAATATAATAAACCCCATGAACATTCACATTTTGAGCATAATTTATTTATTCCAAAAAATATTTATAAACAAAAAATAATAAACAAAAAATACAAGATATATAATATAAATGTACGGAATAAAAAAAATCAAGAACACCACAAACATCTCACCCACGACAACATAAAAAATAGAGTAAAACGACACAGAAGTGGGAGAAAACACATTTTTTACATAAAAAATATAAAAACATAATATGGCATTACAAAGGGCTATAGGGGTGGAAATCAAGCACCAAAACAAAATATAAAATTGAAAAACAAATCATAATAATTTACACATCTAAGACCACAATAATTTCGTCAACAATTAATAAAGAAAAAATACATATATAAATTTGGTAAATAAAAATTAATCGGCAATATCTAATTAAACTTTTGATGGATATTAAAACTAACCATCTTGGACGCACAAAAAGAAAACATCTACTATTTTAAGTCACTCAAAATTGCTTTTTTTCCTTAGAGTCCTTAATACGTGCTTTATGAAGAAGCTCCAAATTTTCACTCAAAAATTATTCGCTTCGTTTCCACAAGCAGATTTTTACTCGATTTTTTAAGACACAGCGTGAACGGTGTAAAATACAATAATATATAATTATTACTAAATATATAGTGCACTGTTTTCAAATTAAAAAAAATGTGTGTATTAAGTACGCTAAAAATTAAAAACTGTTCGCTTCTTTTTTTATATAATACTATATAGAACAAAAATATTTTCAAAAAACAAGCAAAGAAAACGCAAATCACGCGCAACTTTTTAAGTTGCGCGTATTTGCGTAAAATACATATATAACTCTTGGTAAATATATACTTTTTTTAAACTTTATCAATCATTTTTTTAAACTAATAATTATTGCTTATAAAATACAGGTGATATATTAAGTAAGTTTAAATTTAAAATTCCCGCCTTGAATTGTTTTCTGTTTTGGAACATTCGAGGCTGGGGAATTAGTATTTGGTATTCTAGACCGTATTACGCGATATGATATGTACAAAAATATAAATAAATATAATAGGAATTATTGATTAATATTTGGAATTATATTTTAAATATAATTTAAAAGAAGATCACTTCTAGAATTTGATTGATTAAATAAGGAATGTACAATCTCTAAAGTCTAATTATTCGTTGGAAATAAACCTGACTAGACTCTTTTTATTTTTTTAAATTAATTTAATGCGCGCGCATGCATTAATATAATATATATGTTATATATACATAAATTGTCCGTCAGACTCTGAGGTCCTCTCGGACAATTTGTTTAGACTATGTTATTCCACTCATTACTTTTTAAAATTACTTACTTATTCTTTAACGCCTAAGAGTTTGGCTGCATCATCTGCCGATGCCGTCAAAACTTGCTCGATAATCGAGCGATCTCTAATACCCAAAAGATTGCTAATCAGATCACTACCCTCATTACCATCAGACTCCTCCAGTTTAATGGCTGTTGTTATTACTGGTTTTTCTAAAGTTGGAGTCGCTTCATCATCGCTTTGCGCAGCATCGTTTTCGAAAGCTAAATTGTGCTTCTTTCTGTGTCGCAACATGCTATGCTTCAAGGTGAATCGACGTCTGCAGATGTCACAGCTGAAAGGTCGTTCGCCAGTATGGGTACGCATGTGACGACGCAAATCTTCTGCAGACCAAAAGCGTCGCATACAGAATGCGCAGATCACTTTGCGATTAGAATAATCAGGGAATTTGCCTCTTATTTCGTTGTCATCATCATCATGGTTGGCGCCTTCGTCTGGTGTAGAAGCGTTCGCATCCAAAGCATTCTTAGCCATCAACAGCTCGTATTCGGAACAGTGTTTGTCTTTGATATGATCCAAAGAATCCTGTCGTTCTGCAAACGAATGATCGCAGAGGTGGCATTTGAATGGCAAATCAGAATTGGCTATCTGGTTGTTGGGCTCAGACTGGGCTTTGCTCGGCGCTATCTGAGTTTCCCAATCGCTCTTTTGATTATCGCTGTTATTTTTTTCATCTTCGCTGCTACCGGCTTCGTAACCTTGACGGTCATCTTGGGCACCATGTTTACAGATCATATGTTTCTTGAGGTTCGAATAGGTTGAGAAAGTACTGCTGGGACAATTTGAGCACTTGAATGGACGTTCGGGAACGTTCCGCATCATGAAATTGTTATTGTTAAGGTTCTCGTTGGTGATCGTTGTAGCAGAGTTGCCATGCTTGCGAAGAAGGTGGCGATCGCAGTTGGACTTGGTGGTGAACAGTAACGGACAATGGCTACATTTGAAGGGTTTTTGTCCTGTGTGGGTGAGGATGTGACGGCGCAATGAGGAGGTCCATGGGAACTTGCGGCTGCAATACGGACAACTCACTCGATTTGGAGCCAATGAGTATGCAGATTTCTTCTTTAGAGGTTGATTATTAGCATTATCACCTTCGGATCTAGAATTTAAAAAGAAATAACAATTAGTTTCTTTTGGCAAAGTTTACATTTATTGGATTAATAATACAAACATACGGAATGTGAATGTCGGAATTTTTTTAGTTATTTTGTTATATAGCCATGAATAGATATATCAGATGCAGGAAGAACAAACGATATTTCGCTGATAAGTAACAATCGCAATAATGGATGTTGATACAATTATGATTTAAAACGCACAAAAGGAAGATTTTTTACCAAATAAACTAATAGTAATCAATGAAAAATTATTTTCACCATTGGCGCTCGAATCATAGGACAGTTTCTGATTGTTCTCATAATTAACCTGTGGTGGAAATATTATCTAATAACTGAATTTTCATTGAAAATCGATAATAAAAATACTAAAAATCGTTTTAATGCTGCTTTCTTGAAATATATTTATCCAATTTTAAAACATATTGCGTTGTTGTAAAGAGAAAAAAAGCAATCCAGTGACATATCACTCGGCCCCATTCACCGTGTGCTTTAGTTAGCCGTGAATTGCTTGTTCAAGGATTTTTTACGCTTTTTCGATCTGTAAAATTAGTAAAGTGCAAAACTCGTTTCTCACTCGAAAACGGCTTCAAAAAACACGATACGTTCCAAAACTCGTTCTTTCTTATCACATGTGTCGCTACCGTCGCCATAAAATCATACAATAGCGAAAACAACTTTTGGGCGGGAGCAGAACTCAAAAACTATTGGACCAATCTTGATGTGTTTTTTTTTTAATTAAACAGGACAAAATCTATTGGAGCTTGGACTTCTTTCAGGCATTTTCATGAAGATTAAATATATTTTAAGGCACTTGAAAGTGTGAAAAATGTGGTCAAAAATCTACCATTTTTTCACATGGCCGCCATTTTGTTAATTTTCAACATTTCAACAAATTGCTACAAGCTCCAGATAATTTCATCAGTTTCATGTACTTTCTTCGATTTTTTTTTCTGATTACTGTAACGATCTGTGCGCTCCCGCCCGTCTAGAAGTTGACGGCGCGCATGCTTGGACATACCTAAGTCACGGTATGCCATTCTTACATACCTATAGGAAAAAAATTAAAAATATTCTCAAAATGTCAATAAATAAGATTAAAAAACCCAGAGTTAATATCTTCATTCATATTCCAGAAAAAATTGCTAAAAAAAAACTTTTTTCGGCCTTAAATAAGTCAATCCCCTTAAATTTGACATTAAAAGATGTCCCCCTGAAGATGAAAATCGACATTTCAAGATTTTTGCGAAATGAAAACATTAGCGGATTTATCGAGGATGGCTCGCTTTCATAGGAATGATCTGTATTTAGTCGATCTAATTTCGCTGTGTTCCTGAAGGAATGCGCAGACTGCGATTGCAATTGCGACAGAGTGAGAACAGAGAACAGCACAAATAAATTCTCAGACCGATTTTTTGTGCTTACAATGCTCTTTTGCTGTTCTCATTGCCACAGTTGCTATCGCGTAACAGACTATCCAGGCGCCATGCAAAATTGAACGGTCTAGACATCAATACCCCAACACCTGAATGAGTATAAATGGGTGAAAACGCAGAGATGAAAGCGATCGATATACCTGATAATAATATTATTATGTTCTTATTTTAAATGCGGTAGCTAAAATCAACTTACTTTTCATCAGTGCCAGAATTCCCTTCGCTTGTACTTCCACTTGCCACCAATCCTTCCTCATCCTCCTCGCTGATGCCCTCAACTTCATGCTCCTCTCCATCTCGCCTGAAGTATTCCTTAAATGGCTGCTGCGACGCGTTATCCAATAATCTAGAAACAGGGACTAAATCCTGTCCCTCCTCGTGCTTAATCTTCTTTTCGATTTTCTCACTAGCAATTTGCCTTTCCCTTAATTCCTTCAATTTCTCTTCAAGAATGTTGGTTTTATTTTCCTGCTCCTCCTGCTCATCGATTACTAAAGTCGAATCCTCATCTTCTTCCCTTTTAGTCTCCTGCGCTGCTCGCAAATGCTGCGCCAAAATTGCGTACTTTAATTTATCACTGATGGTATCTTTGGATTCTTCATATTCGTGCGGCTTTTGCATTTCGTAGTTGGGTATGCTAAGCTCGCATTTAATGGTTGGGGGTAAAAGCTGTGGTTTACGCCCAGGATTGCCCACAGAAGAGCGTTGCCGCTGAGACCAGTACTGAGGATGTTGCTGTTTAATGTGGCGCTCCATGTTTGAGCGCAGTGTGAATCGAGCACTGCAATGCTCACAAGAAAACGGTCTTTCAGTCCTATAGCGTCGTTGCTTTTGCTTGGGCATCAATACCCCGTTTTTGATAACCATTTTCACCGAATTGGGTGATTGTAATTCGGCCTTGCTTTGCATGATTGGACTCTTCAATTTATTATCGTTGTATATGGTAGGTTCGATGTTTAAAGTGAGGGGTTTCATGTCCTCCGGAGTTTTAGGTGAAGGGGGAGGCGGGGTATCTTTGATTGGGAATTGCGGAAAATTGTTCGGAGGATAGAAATTTTTTAGGCGTTCCGTGAAATTATCCATGATCATACCTCCGCCGCAAAGTTGAAGCCTCTGCAGGCGTTCTTTCATATCTTGGTGGTCGGGTATAATCGGTGGTTGCATGGTTTGGAAAAGTAATGGGTTAATTGGAAATGCGGGCCAATTAGGAAAGGAGTTGCGATAAAATGCTAATTGTGAAGCGTATAGAGCAGCATGGTCTATCTTTGGCGTATTCTTAAGAAGCTGTTGTGCCAAAATTTCGCTCATATTTAATGGGACCTCGCCGTTCTTTTTAGTTAAGTCTTCAGGCACTTCTTCAATTTTAGGAGGCTCTTTCTTCTTGCTTAAATCAAGCACTAGATCCATAGGTTCCTCCACTTCTTCTTCTTCTTCTTCATCAGAGTATTCATATTCGGGTATTTCCTTTAAGCACGACAAATTTCGCACTTGAATTTTGGCGTTAGAAGTAGGTTTTTGCGGCGTAGATGTGTTATTGAATTTGGGTGCGAAATTAATCGGTTGTAAATATGGTGTTTGCTCGGGATAAGTTGGTGTGTGCAAAGTTTGTATTTTTGGTTGGTAATCTTGTTGCAGTTTCATATCCGGGAATATATTCTTTGGGGTTGAGCTGCGTATTTTTTCGGGTGCCAGATCATTCGAATCGATTGAGTTAGAGCTGGTGTTGAGTTTTTTGGTGTCTATCTGTTTGGTAATGTCTTCGTTTGTGGGGTCTTCGCTTGGATGGTAAATTATGGATTTTTTGACCTCCTCGCGCGTGCTCTTCGCGTGCCTGTTGCGCAAATGACGTTCGCAGTTCGCTTTCGTTGTGAAAGCATAATTGCAGAGAGAGCATTCATATGGACGATCCCCATTGTGGGTCCTCATGTGTCGAATCAAAGCTGCCTTATCTATGGATGAGTGTGGACACATATTGCAACGGTACGTACCGTTGCTGGTGCTGTTGAGGTGCGTGCGATTGTGGCCTTTAAGGGCACGCAAATTTGGGAATATAGCCGTGCACAGCCGACAGGGAAACTCCCCTCGTAATTTCATCTTGCGGAATTCCTGCGCAAACACATCTTGCGATTCCTCTTCCTCGGTTTTCTCGCTCTCCGGTGGCTCGGTTTTATTATTGAGGTGCTGCAGGATGCTCCCATTGGTGGTCATAGAGATGATGCTTTGTATGTCCGCTAGATCTTTGCTGCTGTCTATTGATTTCATAGTCTCCAGTAGGCGCTGTTGGAGTTTGCGCGGCGTCTCGAACTGGGGCTTACCTTTCTCCGGCGAATTATCCTGCAGGTCGAGGCGGGAGAAGAAATCGTTGCGCCTGATTTCGCTATCGCGAGGCTTCGCGTAACCATCATTGCCCATGCTCAGATCCAGCGTGCCGCAATCCTTTTCGTGAATCCGCAACGATTTCTCGCAGGGAAAAGCGCGCGTGCATTTGCCGCATTGAAATTTCAATCCGGAAGATGATTTATGCAGGTTCTTCTCGCATTCATAGCGTGCTATATGCGGAAACTTTTCACTGCTGAAGTCTACGAATGTTAAATCTTTAAATCCAACTACCGATGACGATTTAGTTTTGCCGTTTTCATCTGCGTGTACGGTGTTTCGATGAAAATTCAGAATTTTGTTGTTTTTGAATGTTTGATTGCATTGATGGCACTTAGCGGGATAGTCGGGGTGGTTATCTTCTAGATGCATTTCTAAAGATTTAATACTGATGAAGTCATCGCGATCACATATAGGGCATTTGAAGGTCTCCACCGAATTTTCATAATGCGGTTTCTTGCGCGGGAATCTATAAGAATCATCCTCTAATTTCCGTTTCGTGTCGTATTTTTCGATTTTATTGTTATTGTATTCGATTCCTTTTGAACTGCTGCTGCTGTCCGTGCTACCATCCGATTCGTAGTTCTCGGTCTTGTGTGTGCGCATGTGGCGGTGCATATTGCCGTTTGTCGTGAAGGTATCGCCGCAGTGTTTGCAGGTAAAAGGGCGCTCGCCGCTGTGCACCAAGACATGTCTGTCCAGGCTGGAGCTGGAGCTGAGGACCTTCTTGCAGATGCGACAGGTGTAGCCCTTCTCTGGATCCTGAACCTCTGTATCGTTGTTGTGGCTGCGTATATGCAGCGTGAAGTCGTGTTGGGACGTAAGCATCGTTTCGCAGATTGGACATAGATACTTTCGATCCGGCGTACTGCATTCTGATCGATTATCTGTGTCCGAATGATGTATACGACTTGAGGAATTGATTTCTTCGGAATTGCATGTAGCTGAGAAGATGCCCGAATCGCTTTGGTTTATTTCTTTGGTTATTGGCTCTGCGTTTACGTCCATCTTTGGTTCTATAAATAAACAAACCAGACGCATTAGATAAAAAATATTTACAATTTGATTTTTGATTACATTTATTGTTACATGAAATGTTTTGTTGGTACAAAAGGAATGATAGAATTATTACAATTATCCAACTATAGAAAAAATATAGTTCTATTATAATTCTGAGATAAAATGAACTTTATAATAAGCAACATGACTCATCGTCGATGGTCTGTCTATTCCAGTGATTCTTAATCTTCTTGAGTCCGTGGTACACTTTCGACTATAAGATTTGTTTGCGGAACATTAAAATAAAAAAAAAACATAGAGCAACTCTATCATAGAAGTATTATGGATTATACGTTTAATCAAAAATCATATTATATTGCTTGTAAAAAAAAACGAAAAATTATTTAAGTTTTTTTTCTTCTACATTTTCATCGGATTTGTCAAGATTTTCGAAGATTTGTTTTAGAATTCTTAATTATGTACCTACTTCAAGAAGTTTTTTTTTTCATGAATTTTAGAAGACTTCAGGTGTATTAAATTCAATGGACTTAATTAATATGTTGATTAAATTTAAAGAGGTGCGTTCCTTAAAATGGGAAATGTAAAATAATGTCCGTATTTTGTTTTATGATTGTTTCCAAGACGACATGAGAAAATTTTATTTTAAAAAGTACTATTTTACTCACGATCTCAGTGAAAATTGGGTAACCTGACACTTGATGATAAAATAAACAGTAAAAGAAATGTTTTTGCAGGCTTCCTTCACATTGAATAACTATAACTATAACTATGTTAGGAAAACAAGTTAGGGCAACAGATTTTATCTTTCCAACCAATAAAAATACGATTTTATCAAAATAAACGTGTTGACATTGTATTTTTTTTTTAAGTTGACAAAAATGTTTTATTGGAATGAAATTATGTTTTCTGTATGCCACGCGAAGATACCTGCATGTTACCCCCCCCCTTGCCAACTTTAATACCATATTCCCGCAAACATCACTTCAGGTTAGCAGCGAACCTACTTAAGCTAAATTCAAATAATTAATAAAAAATCAATGATATTCATCAAACTGTCAGAACATTTCTTGAACATTTAATAAAAATCGTTTAAATTACAATAAATTTTATCAAAATTCCATGAAATTTTTGTCAAAATTTAATAATAACTCAACAATATTTTATAAAATTTGACCAAAATTTCACAAAATAAATTGAAATCTCAACAACATTCTAAGAAATTTGATCAATATTAAGCAAAATTCTTTCAAATTTATTTAATTTCTTCAAAATTTAATTAAACTTGAATATAAAATAACAAAATTGCATCAAAATTTAATATAAATACATAAAAATATAATACCGATCAATATTCTATTAAATTTTATCGAAATTTTTGCAAAATTTAATTAAAGTGCAATAAAAAATAAGAACGAATTGTATGATTTTAATAACATTTTAAACATATATTTAAAGATAGTGACAAACATGGTGTTTGATCTCTTGGCGTTCATATAGTTTAATAAATAAATTCTCCTATTTTCATAGAATTTAATAATTAATTTGTTGATTTTTTTTATGAAACTTTAATCTATTTTAATTTATTTGAATTTCATAAAATTTTCAGTTTATTTTTTGACATTCCAAAAAGTTTATATACAATTTTGATTAATTTCATTATAATAATTAAAAATCGTAAACATTTTCTAATGATTTTTTATAGTATTATCATGATATTTTAATTAATTTTAGTTCATTTTATTTAGATTTTTTATGTTATAATTTTGCCAACTATTTGTTATAGAAGAGGAACATATATTTAATGGGAAATACAAAAGGGCTATCGACGTCGAAGTCTTTCTGTCCTATATTTTCATGAAATTCGTTTAAAATTTACGAATGTAGATATGTCTTTTTATTGGTGTCTAGCATCATCTATGAGCACTAGCGTTAGTTGGCGTGCAGGCATTTTGTTACTTACATAAATCGTAAGCTTTCTTGACGAAAGGGATTTTAATATTAATTCTTTGATCCAGATTTCTAACCTGCTACGTTATGATACTGAATGACACAAGTCCGGTTCTCTAACTACTACTTGGCCCCGAGGAAATATGTTTGGTGCAATATTATTTAAATTAATATAAATTTTCAAAAATCTAATGACATTTCATTAAAAAAAGATTTTTTCGTTGAAATCCAATGAATTCTGTTTCACTTTCTTCAAATTATTTGATAAATCTCTATCTATTACTACAATACATACACGGATGATTCATGACATGTGTTAGGTAGTAAGTAAGTAAGGCTATTTTGATACCTGCTCAAAATTATCATTTTATAAAAACATCTATTTATATCATTATTATTACATTTAGAAATGAAGTTGTTCCTAAATTCAATTAAAATTGATTGAGTTGTTGTCTAAATTTTATTTTTACGATATTTTGTCAAATTCAGAGTTCTTGAGAAAGTGAGTAGAATATAATATATGTTTGTACATTTGGATTGATTTTTGTTTTGAAATTATAATAGTTTTTTCAATAATTTAAAAAATCATTTGATTTGTCAATAAATTTATCTTCATAAGAATGACTATATTTAAATCATGATTAAAATATAATCTACTATTATGAACTACTAGAATTTATATATTATGGAATTTTTATACTTTATTGCAGAGACAAAAAGTAAATATTAAAAAAATACTATTAAATTGCTACGAAATGTCTGCTTGATAAGTTTTCAATAGTCAAAACTTTATCTTTTGACACTGAAAATTTGGTATGAACATATTTGAAATATAAATCTGGATGTTTTTATTTTTACAATTATGGTAAAGATAATTTTATTAGTTAGTAACAAAAAATGGTATTTCTTAGTATTTTTAAATTATTTATATTATCATAATAAACATGATGACAAATATCAAAAACAAGAAAGGTATTATATATATACATATAAATTCCTCTGAAAAGGATTCTAACGATTACAAAAAACTATGTATTTATGATCCTGTTCCAATGGGAAAACCAAAACAGCAAACATTTATTTGTTACTGAAACATACCTTGAATGAAAAATGTTGATATTTGCTCGTTATTGCAGCCATGTCAAATATTTTTATTTAATATTGATAATGAACAAGAACAACTTTGTTGTTTATGCAAAACTGTTTACTAATTAGATATGTTTTTATACGGTTTTTATTTAATTTAACTTTTCTCTAAAAAGCAAAAATTCTTGTAAAATCGAGTTTTAAAAATAAAACCAATATGTCTAGGATTTAAACTCACTCTTAAGATAAGCATAATATATATTACACAGTACATGGATGTGTTATAAATGTCTTACACTGATAAACAAAATTTGATTTGTTTTTTAAGCGCAAATACAGATGAGAGTTTTGTTGAAGGTAGTACTTACGATTGTACTTTTCGTAGCGTACACGAATCTAATAGGTAGGATAATCTGAACTAACTTTCTTAGCCTTATAGACATAAACTCCTTGTGATGTTTATTACTAGTTGAGCTTTTTCCATGATATGCTTAATTTTCACAAGTATAAAGGAGGTATAAGGAATGTATTTGCAGTTGGGTGAAAATAGTATAGATATAATTTACATTACATTTGAGAAAGCAACCATTTTTTTCTTAATCCGGACCCTTATTTATGAGTACAATTTTACTTCCGTTGGGATAAGTTTATAATGAGAGATCATGTTCCCTCAAATAGGCAGTTCAAGATACCGTGAAATAAGTTTCACTGCCTGTATTAACAATGCGTAAGTGTTCTCGCCTAGACAGATCAACCTAAGTTGCTAGAACTGTAAAACCGATGTTATTAATAAACACAAATCAAAGTCAACAATTGACGATTTTTTAAGAAAATTCGGTAAATTTTAGATAATTATTTGTAGAGAGTTAATAATATTTTTTTTATAAAATAAAATAAACAATTATAGTCGACTTTGTAACTTTCTCAATAAATTTTTAACGATTTTCAGAGATTTGTTTATAATTATCATCCAAGATTAAAAACATAACATGTCAACAAAGGTTCCACGACAAAACATAGCCCAAACTTGCCGACAGGTTCCAAAATTGTCTTCTCCCATAACTGGTATCTCCATACTGGCATTTAAGAATGCAAAATTGTGACTGCAGATTCAACAGTAGACGGGACGAGCGGAGGGGCGGTATGTACTGGCGAATCTGCAGTAGGAATGTTTAATACTTAAATGCAAGCAGGAGTACTAAATATTTATTTGCGAAATATTTTGATAAACAAAATAAAACTTGATCAATCAAGGACAACTTCTGCGACTAATGATTGTTTGTCCCCGTGTAGACTACTCAACTTAAATTGCGAGAACTATAACATTTTAAGTATTAAAATTTATCAAATAAAAAATGTTTTACATGATTTTCTTGAAATCTATGAAGATATAGTAGAAAACCCCAGTTTTGAAATGAAACAAAACAGAAAATAAGTTAAAAAAACAATTCATTAAGCAAATATGAAAAAAGGAGAACAGCCATGAGATAAGATTTCGATTAATATTCATGTTTTCACAGTGAGCCAGCCGTACGTACACACACAGACATACAGACACATCCGTGAAATCACCGATCCGACCCAAATTTCGTCCCGTACATACATCACTTACAATTTTTTGTCGTTAATTTTTATTGTCTCGAAAAATCCATTGGGCAAGCGGCAGACAATGAGACAATGCGTGCGCCGGCCGTTTTCTAATAGTTAATGGGCGATTTTCTAATTCCAATGTCGTCCGATGTGTATGTGGCTATGTGTATGTTTGTGTATGTGTCTATGTGTATGTTTGTGTGTGTTTTAACGCTCATTGCTCTTCGTTATTGCGACTATATTGAAGCCTTAGCACGGCAGGAAGCCGAGGTGAACGCAAAACGCACGAGAGAACGGAAAGAGCATGGACCACAGAGATTAGAGTTTCTTTGTGGTGGCAAGCCCAGATTTTCTACCGTACGCGTTTCCGCAGAGACAAATATGTTTGCGAGTTTTTGATAATGTGTGAGAATTATGTCTATATGCAGATATTATATCAATGTTTACAAATTCAAATAAAAAATATCATTTAGTTGGTTTGAGACATTTTTCTGTATTTTTTCGAAAATAAATTCAATAAGATTTTAGTTTTTTATTAAGAATTAAAAAATCAATAAGATATATCAATAAATATTAATGGTTTTCTAGAATTTTCAAGTTTTTTTACAAGAAGAATTTCAAGGATTTTCATGATTTTTTGAAAATATTTCACGAATATTTAAAATCCTCTACGAATTCACCACAATTTATAAGATTTTTGTAATGAATTCGTTTTTATGAGGTAGTATTATTATCCAAATTTTATTAAATTACATTAAAAATTATTCAATTTTTTTCATATTTCAATATACAATTATAACTATTTTTTTTTTGGAAATCAGTATCATGTTTTATAGGTGAGAATCAATTTTGCAGTTTAAAATGCAATTTCTGGTAATTGATGATCAATGAATTTCTTTAGCATTTCGTATTTTTTATAGATATTTGAAAAACACATGGAATACCTTGAAAATGATTACAATTTATCTTAAATATTTTTTTGTAATATTTTTTAAACTTTCTGAAAATTGAATGAAATTTTTTCAAATCGTTGAAATTTCCAATAAATTCGTAAAAATTCATTGCTCCAAATGCTTTGAATTTCTTTATAATTTATCCTTTAAAATTTACACCAAGTTCTTTTATTTTCTTTGGAATTTAATCAATTTTATTTACAATATTTTACAGTTAATTGTTATGCCTAAAATTAATTTTTTATGTTGAAATATTAATGATTATATTTAATAAGCTACTTTTGAAAATGGATATGGAAATTTTGCATATTTTTTCAATAAAATTTTTACTTTTAGGCTTTAGAAACAAATTCTGATTAATTTCACCAAAACCGTAGAAATGTTTTCTAATCTTTTCAAATATTCATTGAATTTCCCAAGAAATCGTTGAGTTGTGACAAAATTCTATTGAATTTTTTTATTTTTTTATTTTTGTTTAATTTCATCTTAAATCTTCAAAAGTTCATACAACTATTATATATTCAGCTGTAATATATCTAGGATATTGATAATTACGAAATAATTTGATAAGTTTGCGAACGCACCTTGGTTGATAACAGCCTGAGGCTGCAGGTCGGGGGCTATTATCAAAAAGAAACGTGCTTGAGGAACCTTAGAAGTATTCATTACGGTTGAGCAAACGAGAGATATTCTGTCAGAAAATGTTTGTAATTGTATCATGGTAATGCATGAATCAGTTTTATACATATATGTCAATTTATGAATCATATCTTCGTTGTCATATCATAAAAATGGCATTTTAAGGTTAAGATAGGTTAGTTAGGCGATAATTTCAAATGGATAGTTTACAAATTAAGTTTGTTGAGATTGGTTGCTTCTTCTCATGTGACTAGAAATGTGAAGTTTTTATTGAATTTCTATTTAAGCATAAATTATTATTAATTGAAATTACAAACAATTGGTAAATCCTCAAGATATTTCGTAATAGAATGTCATTGTGTTTCATTGGATTTTTATTTAAATTCAGTATGTTTATTGAAATTTAAATAAAAAATGTAACGATTTTTAAATTTCCACTCATTTCATCAAGAAAAGTTAAACAATCATATAAAATTATTTCATTTTGTTCAATTTGTACTGGAATTATAAAAACAAAATAGTTTTTTAGACATTTTATATTTGGACGAATTTAAAAATAACTTGAAAAATAAATACAAAATTTAGATTTTATTGAATTGCATAAGCATTTTCAGATCTTTAATGAATATTCAAATATATAATTTCAATAGATTTTGATTAAAAAGATAAGAAAATTTTTACATTATCATACGAGAGTATGATAATGTATTGTTTTCGTGAAAAAAAGTTTTTCAAAAATTGAAAATGAAATATTACTTTTTGGACTCCCCTGAACACGATTTGACTATTTACAAAAAATGTCTGTATGTGTCTATGTATGTGTGTATGAATAGGATTTTTGTCGCACGTTTTAAAAACAACTGAAAATTTTTGAAATAAATTTTGCACATAGGCAAATAAATGAAGTTCAAAATGTTTTTTTTTTAAATAATCAAATTAAAAAAAAATCGTTAAAGAAATAAAGTCTTTAAAAATCGTCGAGATTTTTTAAAGTTATCAAAATTTCGTGATAGACTTCGATTTTTTTTTAAATCATTGAAAGTTTGTTATATATTTTTATAATTCGTTGAAATATCTTTGTAAAAATTATTTTTTTTATGAAAATTCGTAGAAGTTTTGTAAAAATGCGAAAAAAGTAAAAGTTCACTTGTAAAAATTAATTTATTTTTTGTAAAAACTCGAAGAAAATTGATAAAAATTCGATTTTTTCTAAGAATTCTGGAATTTATTTATTGTTTTATTGTTTGTAAAAATTCCAAAAAAGTAAATTTTTTTTATAATAATTTTGAAAAACATCAGAGAAATAAATAAAAATTTAAAAAAAATTGGTTTTCTATC
>JARJED010064024.1:0-11485 GCA_030264515.1 Sepedophilus sp. GC000190 | reverse complement strand
TCCTCTTTCTCTGTTTTTGCCTAATTACTTCTATCATTATCAATCAGTGGAATAGTAACTTGAGGTTGATGATCATTTTAGCTAATTTCTAGAGTGAATCTTCAAAACATTCGCTCTGGTTAGATTTCCGAGACAGTCTTGTACACATTGATTTTTTTATATTTGTTTGATATCTGATTAAGTTTAGTATTTTAGCTGTTGTATATATATATAAAGAAATACAGGCTTCCATAAGAAATAGAGAAGATGTAGTGAATCAATAATGGCTAAGGTAAACGTTCTTTGTTATCTGAGTATAGTGAATCTATGGTTTTAACTTGAATTATATTCACTTGGTTGAATAATTGTTCTAACTTAATGTGAGAAAAATCCTATTGAATATCTGCTTGTCATTTTGCATAACAGTTTGATGGTCGGTTAGTTTCGCAGAGTACGCATATTACAACTTTGTTATTATTACAGCATTGCACTAAGTATCAGAACAATATTGTTTCTACATTGAGTCAATATCGAGAAATTTTGGCTCAACAGTATATGGCAATATTGGTCCAATATCGTACATCAACATTGGCCCAAGATTGTATGAAAATAAGAAAATCGCTAATAGCTTATGACAATATATTTAAAAATAATTCAACCAATTGCTGTTTAATTTTACTTTACTTTTACTCCTCAACTGTGTGACTTCATCCTCATAAATACAAGAATATGATTTAGGGAGAGATGCTTAGCAGTTGTATACAATCAGCTTGTTACAAAATAAATGATAAAGTAGTCATCGTCCATCTAGTCCATCTAGATAACCTGCCTGAAGCAAATGAATATTGTAAAAATAATAGTCTTTTAATATTGTAAAAACAATATTGTCTTAATATTGTAAAAACAATGTTGCATCAATATTGATGCAATATTGGTTTACAATATTAGCAGGACAATGAAAAACAAATATAACTGAATCAATATTGGTCAATATTAAATCAATGTTCTGCCAATATCATGCTCTATCTACTTAGGGCAGCAAACGAAAATAATAGGAAAATCAATTACATACAACATAAGTTACTGTATCGATATTATTTATTTACTAGTTTTTTATCTTGAATCTTTGTATTACCACGAACATAATAATGTTTTTAACTATGATTAAGGACAATTTTATAGTCTGAAACTTAAGTGGTTTTAGAAGGAATTTTTATATTTTTTTCAAACAAAATTACAATTTCATTACAATTACATTTTATCCACTAAAGAAAATAAAATTAATGTTAAATTTTACCTTGCTACACCTACGACCAGCATACTTGTTTTGTTTACCAATTGTACTTCAATTTTAAAAGTCTTTGCTTTAATTGTGACATTTTTAATGTAATTCTGTTAAGTTTCAATAATAATTTATGATTCTGGTTTTCATTTATTTATCATTAGATATAGGTACTAAGCAATTACATGTTTTATGTTTTGTGTTATTTTTGTGATCCCAGCGTTTTTAATATTTTGATATTTTATTTGAGTATACTTTCACATTTCTAGTTTTGTTCGGTTAATAAAAAATTATATACGCACAATTGAAATAATAAATACATTTTATTTAGCATAACTGAATATGTTGTGCATTGAAATTTGGAATCAAATAAATTGAAATGAAAATGTTAAGTAATTTTGAGGAATTATTTTTTAAGTCATTTATACGAGTCAATTATTTTTATGTCAGCTATTTAATTAACAATATAGAAAATAATTGGACGTATAAAAAATAAATAGAAAGAAGTAATGAAAAATATCTTAGTTATAATACATATATATGTAATTTAATAACAATATTCACCTTACAACGCTAACTCCAATAAATAATATATGATTATCGTGTTAATAAATAAATCAATCAAATTGAAATTTAAAAAACACACAAACTAAAAGGGAAATTTCCGTTGTTTAAATGTCATTTAAATTTTAAAATCCACATCCTATATCGGAAAAATTTCTGAGTATAATATCGAGTACACGACTACTTTTACGACCGACAGATTTCACAACAAATGCCAGAGAATAATTGATGTCTTCATCAATGCGATTACACTCTAAAAAACATTTACGACTTCACACAAAAATGCAGAAGTTTATAGACTCTATTTTTCAATTAAAGTGTGGCTTGTTTTTATCGAATACAATACCACACATTAGGATACAGCACGCGACTTAAAAAATCAGAAATTTAAACTCGAAAAAAAACAAACTTCGTTGGACAGCTGACCGTAATTTGTTTTTAACTTTAGATAAATATAAAATAATTTTAACCAGCAGCTACTGAGTATGATACTTAAGTTACACTATAAGCCGTAATTATGAACATAATATTATTAAATTGATATTTGGGTATTTTAAAGCCGTATGTAATCCGGCAAAGTGAAATTTTACATGTATAATAGTTTATGTAGTTTTACCTATAGAGAAATGAATTAAAAATGCAAATAAAAAATTAATGTCTCAGAAGGGACTCGAACCCCCGACCTCCAGCTTTAGCTGCTGTTACTCTACCGCTGAGCTACCGAAAATTTTAATGGTCTAAAAGTTATTCTGAGTCGTTTAACAGCAGTAAAAAATTTCTAACTATAATGCTTCACAAAAAAAAAACAGTCAATTTATGAACGGTTGTTAGTAAAAAAAAAATAATGGTCTAAAAGTGTTCCTTTTATTATTCTGAGTCGTTTTATAGCATTTAAAAATGTCTAACTATAATAGTAGTAACAGCCAGCACGTAAAGCTGGAGGTCGTGAGTTCGAGTCCCCTCTGAGACATTAATTTTTGATTTGCATTTTTAATACATTTTTCTGTAGGTAAAACTATGTAAACTATTATACATGTATAATATTATTAATTTTATCTGGAAAATCCGCATAGAATAATTAAAGAAAATTTGTTACAAAAATAAAAATAAATAATATTTTTGTACTTAGAATTTTAGGAAGATAGAATTATTCGCAAAAATATACACCATGCTTTTCTCGAATATCTTGGCATCTTCATATTCGCTTCCCCCTCTTACGAGAATAAGATCAATTTCATTCTGCCATCTTTTGAACCATCACTAATCTAGCTAATCCCATAGGCCTATTCTTCTCAAAGCGTATCGAATTTTCGTTTTCCGCTCGTATGGGTGCCACCCTCCTTGGCGAGGGTTCACCAAAGCCCCCTCTACATTCAAATATAAAATTCTATTACCACCTAATATAATCCATTTAAATCTTTCCAATGCATCTCAGGAACGTTTTAAATTAATTAAATATAAGTAATAATATATTAACACAATTTCTAAGCAAGTTAACTACGAAATTATAATTAAAAACTTTAAAAGTATAATTAATAAACTGTGTCAATAAAAGAGAGTTGTTCGACATAATTTGTGACTAACATAATTTTGTTTACTGTCCGCTTATTTAAATTATAAAATATTCAATTGATATTATTGCAAATTATTATTTAAAAATAAAGAGAGTGGTACATATAGAAATAAAAATGGAGTGATAGAAAAAAAAATCACAGTTTGATAACAACTACCGATCATGGATATTTTTACCAAAATACGTATATGTACAATCGGGGTCATAATTGGTGACAGTACGCATTTTATTTAGTTTGCCAAAAAAAAACAATACGGAATCGAGTGGATGCGTAATATAGCCCTACATTGCGCATCGACTCGCTTTCGTATTTTTTATTGCTCAAGTGAAATAAAATGCGTACTATCATACCACTTATGACCCCATTTGTACTTAATACATAATATTATTAAACTATTACTTAAAAAAAAAACATAGGTATGTAAAAACAACTGTAATTTGTTTATGGACCTAAACAAAAGAATTATACCTATTTTAGTATCAATATTTCATGATTACAATAGTATTTGGCGCCATTTATTACTAGAAGCAAAATGTCACTAATGTTCAGTAGTAATTGAATATTATATCTATGCATTTATGGCTAATTACTGGGTGAAATTTCGTAAATGTTTAAAAAGCAGTTTTCAAATTCAACTTGAACAAAATGAATAAATCTACCTGTAATATTTTCTTCAAATTATAGAAAACTTGATAAAGGCCACGTTAATATGTGTATTTTTATATAAATTTTTCACTCGACCATTTTGAAAACTGATAAGAATTTTATTTATTTTAATTCCTTCTTTTTGAGTAAAATTATCATAACGATATCACTCGACGACTTTTTTTTCATTATCTACGACTATCTCGTATTTAACTGAACGTTTAAACGCTGACGGTTGTTAATGGTTTGGTGTTTTATGGTAATTGTTGTTGCGTTGAACTTGCTGGTGACTGCACACATTAAAAGTTATCAGAAACACGATGATTAACATTCCGCGTGTCTATTAAATTTACATTAATGTCGTAAATATTGCGGTTTGTGGGTCTATTCTTAATTAGCATTTTTATTGCGTTTCGTTTACGCGAAAATTAATTGCCGCCCGTTGTTGTTTTTGTTTTATTATTCGGAGCCAGTTAATTGATTGTTGAGTTTTAGGAAGTAGGAAGTCATTAATTTTGGTTTGCCAGCTTTTGCTTGTTTTATGATAATGATAGTGTTTAAGAAAAGGAGTTCCTATCGTAGATTAAGTTTTAATAGTAAAATAATGTGGGTGTAATATAATTTTTATGAACATTATTTTTAAGAATTGGTTCTTCTGCATTGCAAGCTACTTAAAAATATGGAAAACAAATTATTATAATTTATCTGCTTGTACTTGATTTATGACAAATCATAAATACTTATTTTAGAATAAAATATTGAGGGTGTAAAAAAATATCAGAACAATGTTTAAAAATTCTTGTTACAGATAACTAAAAAAAAAACTGAAACAAGGTTATAAGTTATTACCATTACATTAAATCTAGCTAAACAAAAATACGTTTTTTCCTAATTATCATTTGAAAACAAAAATCTAGCTTGCATCTTCTACAAATAAAGTGTCTACAATAATTTATAAGAAACTAATTACATGACTTGTGATTTATTTATATTAATTCTTTATCTAGATCTAATAGAACAAAAAATGCAGGTGTACTTTACACCATCAATCAATGCATTAAAACCGTCACATCTCAGATTAAGTTATTAGGTACATGATATCCGTTTAGTAATCAAAGCTAATCCATTATTTGTATTGCATTTATCAGTCAAAGATATTAGCTATTAATAATATTTGTAGCCTGATTAATCAATAGAAGATTTAATCGAAAGTGAAATCAAAATCATAACACATTTTTCCACGAATTATCTAGTAATACTGGAATTAAAAAAAACAATATGAAATAATTGTAAATCATTTCACGTTTTTTCTAAGAATTGTATTTTATTTTGGAAAAAAATAATATTGAAATATACTGAAAGTATTAGAATATCAGTATGAAAAAGTAATATACAATAAAATTATCGACATAAAATATTTAAGAGTTAAAACAATATTATAAACGGGATTTTCAACCATTAATGTGTTTTTGAATTTTATTATTTATTATGAACCCAACATATTCAACTTCAAAAATCATATTATTTATTGTTTTGTAAACTACTGTAATTTTAAATTTCATAAATAAAGTTGATAGCTCCAAATTTGATCACTTGATCATTATTGACTTGAGAAAATAATGTTAACTAGCAAAAAAAATTAAATTGTCTTCAATAGAATATTTAACTAGTAAATAAAATGCTCAAATTAGTGATACTCTAATTATAAAAATGTAACAATTTTTATTTTAAAAATGTTACTTAGTAAACTTTTAAAAATGAGTTTCAATTTCCATACGAATTTGAGTTACAATTACAGGAATGTACTTTAAAAAAGAAAGCCACATTCCTAGAAGAAAATAACACAATACGAGCGTAAAAAAATAGTTATAAAAATTCTTTACACTGTCAGCTTCTCGGAAGGAAAGACGCAGAACAACGTGTCGCTTCCTTTTTTCGCAAAGAGTAGTATTTTTATCGTCCGTTCCCATTCAACTTCTATTGCCGTTAATTAGCATATTTTCTAATAGCTCGCAGATAAGCACAAAACAATGTGGGCTAATCACGCTTATCATTTCGTACGAGTGCATCGTCTCCTGTAGCCTATAAATAGGATGTTTTCGTTAGAATTCGATTAGTCGTATGGGTTTGTCAAGCACCATGAAGCTTCTAATTGTTTTGAGCGTCTTGTGCGCATTAGCGAACGGTAAGTTTTACAAAGTAACAATTAAGATATGAGATTAAATGTGTTGTGTTGTAAATTTAAACAATTAACATTTGTAAAATACACACTATTGTTTAGATATTTATTGCGGGACTTAAATGTTTTATGTCATTTTGAAGATGATAAATTTTCAATAAAAGTGTATGTATGAGTATGATCTGTTGACCGATATGGTTGTAAAATAAAATAAAATCTAGTATTTTAATGAACTAGTAATATATCGATTCACATTATATTTTTGTCGTAACCAAAATTTCTATTTGCTTGAATTGAATGATAAATTCATGCTAATGTGCCGATTGATGTTATAGTTTAAACGAAACATATTATTATTGCCATAACTGCCAGTTTGGCCTTACAATGTTCACGCCAAAAAAATTAAATAAAAGCAAGTTCACAAAATAATTATTAAAATAAGACGATGGTATTTTTGGAACGATCGTCAATCACTTTTTATCTGAAATGTTTCCTCACCTGATTGAGTAAAATATTTTTTGATTCTTTTTTAAAATATAAAACATCTACAATCAAAATTTGAAATAGTGATTTTCAATATATATATATACCCATGGGCATTAGGGAAAGATAAAAAATCTAAGCTTCCAGGGAAAGCGCAATATTTGCAAACAAATAATTATGTCAATAAATGCTTATTTGACTAATAAGTTTTTTGTTTTCTTTATTGGAAAACAAAATTAGGAGAATGTGCTCCAATTAACTATTTCTACCAACGTCCATCTACACATACCTACCATAAATATGTATATGAGATGACTCTACTAATATAAGAATAAAATATATGTTATAGTATTTTTTTAAATTTAATTTCAGCTCGTAAAGGTTTTGGTCCTGGTGAACAAGAATGGGACTTCGTGGACGTTCGAAAGGACGCCAGCATGTTCTGGTGGCTCTATTATACCACTGCTGATGTCTCTAACTACAATGAACGTCCACTCTTAATTTGGCTGCAAGGAGGACCTGGAGCATCATCAACCGGTTATGGAAACTTTGCAGAGTTGGGGCCGTTAGATTTGGACTTAAAAGAAAGAAACTTCACATGGGTGAAGGATGCCAACGTTTTGTTCATAGATAATCCCGTCGGTTCGGGATTCAGCGTGGCTAAAACATCACAGGGTTTCGCTACTACCAACAGGCAGATCGCTGAAGATCTAGTGGCTTTGATGAAAGATTTTTACAACAAAAACCCAGAGTTCAAGAAAACCCCACTTTACATTACCTCCGAGAGTTACGGAGGGAAAATGGCTGCTGAATTTGCATTACTTTTGGATGAAGTAAGTGAAGTGTACAAATTTACTTTTCGCCCTTCAGTTATTGCATCAAACTGAAATTTTGGAAAAATGCAAAAGTAGTTCTACTTCATATAGACTAGACTAAACATAAGCTTCCACTTGCAAAATAGATGTATATTAGACATTTTAGAATTATTAAAAAATACAATATTTTGATGAGTAGAAGATAAAGCTTTAATCAAGCCAGGAATAAGATTTTGTAGGCTACCAGGTCAGAAAGTTAAAGAAAACAAGTCAATTGTAATTTATGTTCTTATTCTTTAATAAAATAATATAATGTAAAATTATATAGGTACGCGAAATTTGGTCAACGTAAAGTTGTTATTCATAAAAAATAGAATTGTATGTCTTTCTGGGACATTTCTGCCACAGTGTATGAAATGAAGTTACATATCTTCGAAGAAGAAAATAAGGAAATTATGTAGTTGACCAGTTTTTTATTTTGCTCTTTCAAGAGTTTTAGTTTTTATTAAATCATTTATTAGGAAACGGAGGTTTCTGAAAATTTAGTATCTCATCCTTAAACAGCAATTAGACATTATAATCTATAAAGTTATCTACTATAAGATCTTAATAATGTTCAATTGAGTTGAGAAATCTTGTCTTAATATTCTTATAAATATTAACAATAAATATATAAAAAATAGTTTCATGTACATATCTGGTTTAAGTTTCTTGTAGATATCAATTTCCATTTCCATTGATTATTTTTACATAATTCTTAATTCGTTATATTAAAATTAACATTAGGGCAATTAATTAGCCTAAATTTCACCTATAGTCATTAGGTCACACACACCTTTATTTCGCACAATTAGTTTTAATCACTCCCTTAAATGATTATAAATTCAATGTCCCCATTTTTAAGGGGACAGTTGTATACCGCCGAAAATTGAATAGAATTTATTTTTTATTTTAATGAAATACTTTTCCAGGCGATAAACTCTGGCGACGTCGAAAGCAATCTCAAGGGAGTCGCCCTCGTCGACTCGTGGGTGTCCCCCATCGATTCCGTGCTCACTTGGGCACCCTTCCTGCTCCACATGGTAACCCTGCGACAAATCGACGTGCACCACTAATATAAAAAAAGTACAATCAATTTTCAGGGAGCCGTAGATCAAGCCGGTCACGACAAAATCCATAAAGCTGCGCTGAAAACTAAGGAACTCTTGGACGCCGGAAGGTTTGTCGAAGCCACCAGTCAGTGGGGTACCACAGAATATGTCATCATGGACGTATCGCACAATGTCGATTTCTACAATGTGATGAAGAAGATCAAGGGTTGGGGTCTAAAGACGAGTGAATGGAACGGTAGGTTGTTACTTATCCTTGTTAGTTAAGAGTTAATCTCATCACCTCATCTGATCTTGTTAATTAAGAGTTAATCTCATCACCTCATCTGAAGTTATCAATCATAATAATTGGTTGAAAATAGCACGCCATCTATTTCTGTTCTGAGTCAGCTACTTAGAGCCTCTGTAGTAGTTATTTCCTATAACCCTTCCTATTTGACTTTTGTGCTGCAATCACTCTCTGCCACTGCATTTTTCTTCTTCCATACTCTTAATAAATAGTTGCAAAATTCGTCCATGTCTTAGAATATGTTTCATTTTATACCACTTATTTTCTTCTACTAATTCCAAAATCTCTTCGTTTCTTACTTTTTGCACCCAAATAACTCCAATAATAACCAGAATGGTTTGTGCAAGGGGTGAAACCATAAAAAAAAACTTTCTGAAGCAGCACATTTCAAATACTTTTATCATACGCTTATCATCCTGCCATGTTCTTTATGTCTCGCACCCATAGAGTTTTACGCTCCATACACATATCTTTAACACTTTTGTTTTCTTTCTAAATTTATCTATCCATTGTCATTATAATTATATTTCCTAAGTAGAGGAAATCTGACAAGAGTTAATATTCCAAATGAAGAATGGTGTGTGAATTTAATGTTATTTATATACTTTTAATTTTAATGTGCAAGGCGAACCTATTGCCAAACCAGCTACCAGGAATGATGAAGACGCAAAGTTGGATGTGATTATGAAACAGGTGACTAAGGAATTGGGATTGTCTGTGAATTGGGGTGCGCAGAGTTCGCAAACTTTTCAAAGATTGAGCGGTGATTTTATGAAGCCTTGCACTGATATTGGTAAGTTTGCTTTTATTTTTTAAATTATTTTACTTATAAATTGCTTTTAATTAGCTGGTACGAATTTAATTCTCGGCTAGATTAGGATTGTAAGAGATTATATTAATAAGACTTTCGTCGATTGTGGTACAGTAGTTTAGTATTTTGACAGCTAAGGTGATTCTCGTCAAAATACATCTTAGTTTTTCTTAAATAAATTTTTAATAATAATATAAAAGTTGTAAAAAGAACAATGAATTTTAGAAAAAAGTAATGAGAACAAAGCAATTATTATAACAAGTACATAATGTGAATTAAAGTAGACATCAGCATTATACTAATTTTTAAATAAAATAGATTATGTTGCTTTTGGAAAACTCTGTATCACACACGCAAATTATTTTGAAAATTAATGTGAGAAATAAATCCACGCATAACTTATCTTTCCTAAATATGTTCTTCTCATTACAATCAAATATAAATTATTCATAAAAAAGACGTGTAACATTCTATGCTAATTTCTCCCATGTGCTCATGCCAGTCATCTATTTACAGTTGAACGTCTGCTCAACAACACGGATATCAAAGTGTTTGTCTTGACCGGACAATTGGATCTGATCGTAGATACACCCGGTAAGGAAGCCGTGGCATCGTCTCGGCAGCGGTAGCACCAGTTCTCTGGTTCTGAACTTGTGTTGTATGATAATTTGTTACGTGCAATTACCGCATTTGCATAATGAGTTTATTATGCCGGGCCGCATAATGAGTGTGTATATGTTTCTCCGTTTTTTTTAAGGCACCGTTTTGTGGGTGGACCGACTCAAGTGGCCAGGCAGGGGGCAGTGGCAGACCGCATCCAGAAATCCAATAAGTGTCGGAGGCTACAACGAAGGTTACAAGAAGGTGGTAGGAAATTTGGGCTTGTTTTGGGCGAATAGAGCCGGGCACATGGTATGAATTATTTACGACGAACCAAAATGGAGTTCAAAGTCAATAATGTAATTTGATTATAGATTCCTGCTGATAATCCATGGGCAATGGATTATGTTTTAAGGCTACTCACGAATGACTATGATGAAAGAAGCAAATGAATTTTACTTTATGATGACTCTACTACTTAAGTGATAATTTATTATTATGTACCAAAAATAATATAAAACAATTTTTTTGGTTTCTAACTATAAATAAATTTAAATTATCTCTTACATTGCATTCCAAACATAAAAGTGGCAGAACTTTCGAAGCTAATCAGTAAATTAAATAACTTAAGAATACTTTTAGATTCTGTTATATTCTATTTTAATTTAATTCAGTAGACAGTTTCACTCATAACATTATCAACCTATCAATTTATCATATTTCATATTCTTCAAATAGATTTTTAGCAACTGTATTGTGCCTCTGACTTGTGATTATGCTTTCTCGTTAAATTATTGTTCTAAGCACTAAAAATTTATTTTTTTTTTAATAAAGCCTCTTAAAAATATTAGAGATATAATTTAAAATATTAATAGAACAACAATCAAAACTAAATTTAAAGCATTGTTACTCACATAGGTTTTCTTAGCAAAAGAAAAATACTTCGACAAATGAAATATCAAATTTTTACAATCGAAATTGCATTTTTTGGCAAATGTAATGACTAGAGCCCGGACTTTTATGAAAATGCATATTTTTTGTTATTAATATCCCACAAGAGTCTTTGTATATCCACGTTTCAAGGAAAAACGATTAATTTGACACCAACATCATTTTGCATATTTTGCATATTTCACAATTTTTTTGGTTTCTAAC
>JARJED010063540.1:0-10877 GCA_030264515.1 Sepedophilus sp. GC000190 | reverse complement strand
TTGTCCCCGGAGACGTCGTTGAAGTATCCGTCGGTGACAAAATCCCCGCTGATATCCGTCTCATCAAGATTTACTCCACCACCATCCGTATCGATCAATCTATCTTGACCGGTGAATCCGTCTCAGTAATCAAGCACACCGACCCCGTGCCTGATCCCCGTGCCGTCAACCAAGACAAAAAGAACATCTTGTTCTCTGGTACCAATGTAGCCGCCGGTAAGGCTCGTGGTATTGTTATGGGAACTGGCTTGAACACCGCCATTGGTAAGATCCGTACCGAAATGTCCGAAACTGAAGAAATCAAGACTCCACTCCAACAAAAACTCGACGAATTCGGCGAACAATTGTCTAAGGTCATCTCCGTCATCTGCGTAGCTGTATGGGCCATCAACATCGGTCACTTCAACGACCCCGCTCACGGCGGTTCCTGGATCAAGGGTGCCGTATACTATTTCAAAATTGCCGTCGCTCTTGCCGTAGCTGCCATCCCAGAAGGTCTCCCAGCCGTAATCACCACCTGTCTCGCTCTTGGTACCCGCCGTATGGCCAAGAAGAACGCCATCGTACGTTCCCTCCCATCCGTCGAAACTCTTGGTTGCACCTCCGTCATCTGCTCTGATAAGACCGGCACATTGACCACCAACCAAATGTCCGTCTCCCGCATGTTCGTCTTTGAAAAGATTGAAGGCAATGACAGCTCTTTCCATGAATTCGAAATCAGTGGATCCACCTACGAACCAATTGGTGAAGTATTTTTGAAGGGACAGAGAGTTAAGAGCTCCGATTATGAAGCCCTCCACGAATTGGGAACCATTTGCGTTATGTGCAACGATTCCGCTATTGATTTCAACGAATTCAAACAAGCTTTCGAGAAGGTCGGTGAAGCTACTGAAACCGCTTTGATTGTATTGGCCGAGAAAATGAATCCCTTCAGTGTCAACAAGACTGGTGACCGTCGTGCCCAAGCCATCGTCGTCAGACAAGAAATTGAAACCAAATGGAAGAAAGAATTTACCCTGGAATTCTCCCGCGATCGTAAATCCATGTCCTCTTACTGCGTACCTCTTAAACCTTCCCGCTTGGGTAATGGACCTAAATTGTTCGTTAAGGGTGCCCCAGAAGGTGTACTCGACAGATGCACACACGCCCGCGTTGGCACAAGCAAAGTTCCTCTTACCAGCGTATTGAAGAAGCGCATCATCGATCTTACCGCCCAATACGGTACTGGTCGCGATACACTCCGTTGCTTGGCTCTCGCTGTTGCTGAAAACCCAATTAAGCCCGAAGAAATGGATCTTGGAGACTCCAACAAATTCTACACTTATGAAGTCAACCTTACCTTCGTTGGTGTCGTTGGTATGTTGGATCCCCCACGTAAAGAAGTATTCGACTCCATTGTTCGTTGCCGTGCCGCTGGTATCCGTGTAATTGTCATCACTGGTGATAACAAGGCTACCGCTGAAGCTATCTGCAGGCGTATTGGTGTGTTCACTGAAGAAGAAGATACCACTGGCAAATCCTATTCTGGTCGCGAATTCGACGATCTCCCTCTTTCCGAACAAAAGGCTGCCGTCGCCCGTGCTAGGTTGTTCTCCCGTGTAGAACCTTCCCACAAATCCAAGATTGTTGAGTTCTTGCAAGGACAGAACGAAATCTCCGCCATGGTAAATTCAAAATTATATTATTTGCAGATGCGTCTTATTGTATTTTTTATAATGATTACAGACTGGTGATGGTGTAAATGACGCTCCCGCTCTTAAGAAGGCTGAAATTGGTATTGCTATGGGTTCTGGTACCGCTGTCGCTAAGTCCGCTTCCGAGATGGTGTTGGCTGATGATAACTTCTCATCCATTGTCGCTGCCGTTGAGGAAGGTCGCGCTATCTACAACAACATGAAACAGTTTATCCGTTACCTCATCTCTTCCAACATTGGTGAAGTCGTATCCATTTTCTTGACTGCCGCTCTTGGTCTCCCAGAAGCTCTTATCCCAGTACAACTCTTGTGGGTCAACTTGGTAACTGACGGTCTCCCAGCTACTGCTCTTGGTTTCAATCCTCCAGATCTTGACATCATGGACAAGCCCCCACGTAAAGCCGACGAATCTCTCATCTCAGGCTGGTTGTTCTTCAGATATATGGCTATTGGTTGTTACGTCGGTGCCGCCACTGTTGGTGCTGCTTCCTGGTGGTTCATGTACTGTCCCGAAGGACCTCAACTTAACTACTGGCAACTTGTATGTTTAACATATTTTATTAACAAAGCGGATTATTTTTATGATCGTGTTGTTTGCAGACCCATCATTTGGCTTGTATTGGCGGTGGTGACGAATTCAAGGGCGTTGACTGCAAGATCTTCACTGCACCCGAACCCATGACCATGGCTCTCTCTGTACTTGTAACCATTGAAATGTTGAACGCCATGAACAGGTACGGCTTTACCCTAATAATAATTGTGTACATATTTTTTTAATTATTTTTGTTTTATTATTACAGCTTGTCTGAAAATCAATCTTTAATTGCCATGCCCCCATGGTCCAACTTGTGGTTGATTGGCTCAATGGCTCTTTCCTTTGGTCTTCACTTCGTCATCCTCTACGTTGAAGTACTTGCCGTAAGTAAAGTTTTTAATTTATTACATCATCACAACATAGGAAGACAGACACAAAACAAGTCTTTGTTATGAAAAATGTATTCATACTTTGCGGCATATATTGAATGAATGCTGATAGAAATCCAGTCTGAATAATTACAATTCATAGCTAAAATTGACTCGGGCCAATTATATTTTTATTGGAATTCTTCCCGTAGCAAAAGCTGACGGTGAGACAGGATTATTTCGCAAATTCATTTGATTGTATACCTATTACGAAAATATTCTAATTTTACGGCGGATGTTATTTTATTAACAATCATTTTAGGCGGTGTAGGGAAATTATGCTACAGGTAGACTTACACAAAGAAAAACTTTATATTTAAAAAATGTTTGTTCCATCAATGATCTCAAAATCAAGAAATCTGTATAAATATGTTTTATCTATGCTAATATTGTTTTGATTTATGTGCAGCAAATCTTCCAAGTCGCTCCAATTGGCACCGATGAATGGGTCACCGTAATGAAATTCTCCCTCCCAGTGATATTACTTGACGAAACACTCAAATTCGTCGCGAGAAAGATCGCAGATGGTGAGAATCCGATTTACACTGTGTGGGGCATCGTGCTCATGTGGGCTGTGTTCTTTGGCCTGATCTTGTACGGGCCGCTTTAATGCATTAACACACAATCACAGACTGTATAGACACTGCCTCTCCTGACGAGGATAGTTTCAAAGTTTAACAACAGCGCAAACAAAAAAAAACAAACAAAATACAAAATAATACGCGCGCCTGCTTCCATTTTTTTTCATAACAACATAACACCAAGCCCCAGTTTTTTTAAACAGTAGAATAGAGGAGTCATACATCTACCTGTGGGGCAGTTTGATACAAAAAAAATTACTCCTAGTTTACAAATTTCTTTACTTTTTTTACTTTACATGTAATATGTGTGTGAACTAAAAAACCTAGCTAGCTAGATAGAAATTTTTTATTTTGGAACATTGGAACATCTCGTCGTCGACAGGCAAGTTGTGTGGTTTTAACAATGAAATAGAGAAAAGACTAAATCCATATATTATGAAGTGTTGTGATTTAGTAAATTATTAAAACAAAACAAAAACTGTGTGAGTGCATGGATGGACTTAAACAAGTGGTAAAAGACTGACACGGTTGTTGAAGCAACAAAGCCAATCTTGTAACAACAAATAATACTTCCTTAGATGAAAATACATTTATAGATTAATTCAAGTAGTGTGCTGAGAGGTGCAACAAAAAAGAATGTTGCTCCTCTCTTGTATATATACAAAATATATTCCGGGCAATTTGTTCTTATCATGCAGTTTGAGATAACTGTGCATTGTGGCTGATAAATAACGCAGTCGTATGGTGTACTTATTTATTAACAATTTCAAAATTTTATTAACATGTCACAAAAATAAAAAGAACTATCGTGTTTGGTGATTTGGCCATTTTTTTTTTAATTTAGTAAGTAGAACCAGCAAATAGTTTCTATTTTAGTATTTATTTCTTATATATATATGTAAATGATGAATTAATTTTTGCTGATTTTGTGGAAACTGTTTGTTTCTTCTAGTTAATTTTTTTCTCTCTTATTCTCGAGTTTTTTTTTTATTTTGATGTAAACGGGATATTGTTAAAAATATTTAAAAGAAAAAGGAAAAGTTCAATAAAAAAACATAGCCGTTTTTACAGGACTGCAGGTGATAATTGATTGTGAACAGTAGCAGTTTACATTCTTTTTCGCATTTTTTGTAGAGCTGCTGCAAAAAAATAAATATGTGGGGGACGTATTTGTTTCCCCAAAATATGGTTTTGATATTGTTTTTTTTTTTATATAAGGATGAAATAGTTGTAAATAAAAGTTTGTGTCAGCTCTGCATCTAAGCTTTGAGACAAATGTGACCCACCCAAATTAAGAAATCCTTTTGAAATAGTTTACACATTTCTTTACAGCTTGATATTACCCTGAGAAGTTATTCATGTTGATGACTCATTTCGTTAAACATATTTCATATATGGAAGTGTTATCATTGGATGGAATATAGAAATTATAGATATGATAGGAAAAAGATGCTATAGACTCAATGAAATCTTAGGAATGGTAGTTCTTTTAAGAGGATTTGAATTATAAATCAACATAAATGCCATTCTTAAACTATTAAATAGATATGGGAATGCAATCTAAATTTGTGACACATTAAAAAAAATATTTATTACATATAAAGTTGATTTTTATCCAGAGGGATAATCAATCTTGAATGACCAAATGAAATGAAGACTCCATATTAAATTAATAGCATTTCAAAAGAGTAATGTGAATATTGATAATACCAAAAGATGAATGAAAGACTCTAAATGAGCAAGTAGATTGAAGAAGATATATCTTTATATGATTTTTGAAGCAAGTAGTGCAAATGGATGAAAAATATGCTAAGCATAATGATATTAGTTTTAGTGAACTCAATAATTTTTTATTGAGAAAACACTAGAGCCTCTACTGTTCCTAATTTTCTGCAATGATCTACCTTCATTCATTGACAACGGTGAAAACTTTTTTATTTTTTAAATTTCGCAGAACTAGAACTGGTGATGAATTACTAAACGTTTAATGAACTTAGTGCAAGTGTTTTAAGAAGAACGAACAAAGAAATTATTCATTAAAATTTTGACTTTACAAAAAATCCAGTCAAAGATATAGAGAAGTGAGTAGAGATTGGCCCAGAATAAAATAGGGAAATTTAGAGATATGTATCCAACCAGTCCTAGGACTGATGATTAACAGAAGAAGAAATATCATGAAGTATTAATAAACCTAAAACTGTCTTGAGACTTGAGAAGAGCTTTACAAAATTCGTGATTGAAAATTCTTAAGTTGGCATTTGTGACATTCAGAAAATTGTATCGAGAATCATTATAATAAACCTATAAAATAAACAGTTGACACTTTAAAATATTCTTATTATTCACTAACTAGTAATTCTGCAACAATACAAAGATCATATTGCTTTTGTTGCTTGAAATATCTTCTATTAAAAAGTGCAATGAAAATCTGAATGCTGCTTGTAAAGAGAGAATATAAAAAGAAAAAACTACAATCTTTATTTTCTCTATTTTTTTTAAATATTGAAAATAGAAAAGCACCATGAAAACACTGTTGAAACCTGATGGTTATGTGATAGATATATAAGCAAAAAAAAAATAACCTGAAACATTAAAACTGTTTAATTTAAAGAATTATATTATGTCAAATGTCTAACATTAAATTCAAACAGAACGTCCATAAAAATCGGCGGATAATTATGCAAAGTATAAAGGATGAAATGAAAAAAAAAAACGTAAAACCTGAAGTTCCTAAAAGAACAGTAGAAATCTTGTAGACAATGTATCAAATGCATATAAAAAATATGCCAATGAAATAAACTTGACTTAGAAGTTAGAACAGATTCCTTACAAGATACAAAAAACATACTTTCGAGACACTACTTTTGTTGAAAATCATGAAACTAAACAAGAAAACAAATCTTGATATTATCAATCAAGAAATATGTGTTATATGCACTTTTAAGGAGCATTTATCATCAATAACTGAAGTGAATTAGAAGCATGTCTTCAAGAAGAAAATGAAAAGCGAGAACGTAATTATCATAAAACATATTGGATGATACTACACTTAACACACTTAGATCGTAAACTATTTGATTTCTGAATTTGTTGTATTTTCTATATTTTTGTTGTGCTGCTTATACATTCTGTTCCAAACTACTGAGGAACAATTTGTAAATATTTAACATAGCTGTCTTCGTATGATGCTGCATTAACCCAGCATGTTACAAGAGGTTGCCAAAGTTTGTAAACATCAGTCAAATGGATGGACAACAATTCAACACAAAACAGAGAAATAGCTGCTAATGTGATTATCGATTTCAAATAATAGTACTGCTCCACCTATAATGAACACAACTTTGAGGAAAGTCAACAACTCATAATCTGAGCCAACTAACTTTTTTTTAATGTTCAAAGGTTTGAAGTAGACCTCGAATTCTATTAAACAGTCCAAAACAAAAGTTTGTATCAATCAAAATGAATTTAATTCGCATTCAATGCAATAGTTCTGTAAAGATTCTTTAAAATTTCACTAAACTCTTGTAGTTTTATTTAAACTTCTTCAATTAAAATGTCCTATAAAAACTTAAAATTTGGCTCAAAAATAATAGCAATACACTTTCAACTTTTTGAAGTACAATTTTTTAGTGTCCATTTAATCAAAATATCTTCAAAATCAACTGGAATACAAGAATACAAATATGTAGTTAATCAGAACTACAGATTTTTCATAACAAGTACCTATATATTTTGAGAAAACTTTAATCCATATCAGCTATTTTACTGTTTTGATGGTCTCAAATCTTGCGATCCTACTGCAACTTCAATGATGAACATGGTAAGTACAGTTTCACATCAAAACATTCTTTAAAATTCATACAATATTGTCAACTTGGGATACCTTATTTGCTGATCCTAATTTGAGAAATATCTTCTGAAGAATTCAATTTACTAAAACATTGAAATTACATGTCCGTATTTACATTTTACAAGTTATGAATTCAATTAGTACAGTATTAAGACTAATCCAGTGCCCTCTGCTTGTTGGAGGGCCTTCAAATGTTTTTGCCTTTGAAAATATTACTGCTAAGTGTCTCCACAAAGCCTTAATCCAATTATGAATTGATGTTATAAACATACACTTGAAAGTTGAGTTATTGCAAAAACCAGATAAGTCCAATGTGTAATTTGAGATCAAAATCAAAGCACTAACAATGTAGTGCAAATATGAATAAGAGCAGTCGGTCATAACTTGAATGTGTTGTTTCATCAACAGTTCCAAAACATTCCTGATTGTACAAAACATGCAGCTATTGTATTGTATATGTTCTGGACAACCACGAACCGTTTTGTAGTGTTGATGGAATCAAACAATTATGTTGATATCTTAAATTTAATGTTCTCAAATGTATAATATTGCAACTTAAGTGGTATTTTGCATTAACGAAATTTTTCACACTTTCAACATTGCTTGATATGAAGAAATAAGCTTGCTAATAATTTATTTTCTGCATACCTGAATGTATAATACTTAATTTTCTAAAAATCTTTGAAAGACAATTTCTAATGATGATTTTTCTATTTTTATTTCAGTTCCTCTCAAAGTTGAAATCCGACACTAATAACTCCATCATCACCACAACAAACAAAAAAGAAGGATTTAGGAGCACGATCGAGTGCGTGAAGTTTTTATTTTTTATTTTTTAATTATGATCCGAATATTGCTTAACTCCAAACAATAAAAGTAATAAGAAATGAGCCGGGCCGTTAACGGCCCGGTAGATCTTCTACATCGAAAAAAAATCACTCACTAATTCCAGCTTTCTATAACCCCCACCTCGCTTCTACCTCTTAATTTCTTTCTTTCATACAGCTTCTGCAATTTCGTTCTCTGTGTTTCAGTTGGCGAAGTTGACAAAAATCTATAAAATCAATATGGAAAATAATTAAACCTAAAAACATTAAAAAATAAACATCGCAACGAGGAATCAAAAAATAAAATCTAAAAATCATTAAAACATCAACTCCAATCAATCGACGCTTACTACTCTTAGACTAATTGATTTTGTTCACACATTGCTGATTTTTTTAGTTGTCAAAAAAGCTTCGCTCTTTTTAACAAAATTCCATAATATGTACAATAAAATGATAATAAACGATACATAAAAATATAGTGCAGAAAAAATAAGGATCGCATGCTTTCTTCATTTCGCTGTGGGGCTCATCATCATTTTATAAGTAGCGACAGTGTGTGGTTGTCGACCCTTCCATAGTCCCGTCCCCCTTCGCCCTGTGATGGTGTCTTTTAGAACAAAAAAATATTAACTTCAATTATGTAAATATTATGTGTATATTGTAAGGTTATAATAATTAATATATTATTAATAATTATGTTTAGTAAAAAAAGGTCGTGCGTCGTTTTACGGCGCAATAACGCACGATTTTCTTCATTCGGGACCAGCATGGAACTATATTGAAAAAATTAATACTACATACTAAAAATGGGGCGGATGTAGCCTCCCCTGTATGCAGCGCTAGTGGAAATTTCAAGAAAAATTTCCATTAACACTGTCGCACTGATTGTTAATGTTCACTTTGGCGTTTTTCGTAGACTCGAGCCCACATGTGTTATTTGCGCGCGCGTTTAATTTATCATTATCATTTTTCAACTTTTCATCATAACTCTTAAACGTATTTTATATATTTTTTCCTAAAAAAAACAAAATCATCTTTTCCTCAAAATGAGTTCAAGCTGGTCTCGACTGATATTTTTCTCATCTCTACGCTCGTTTTATTTAAACAGCAAGTATATACAATCCTTATTGTACATTAAAAGTTTTGTAAAAAACACGACATTTGTGTAAATAAAGTTGGCGGTTGATACTGCCTCAAGTTACCACCTTTGTTCACATTTCTTTTCACATTAATGGATTTACGTCAACTCAACTGGAACCTGGTCAATTTGTGCACGGTCTTCTTCAAGCCGTCGTTGTCCTTCTCCAGTTGCTTTATGTGCTTGTTGTTCACTTCAATCTGCTCTATCATGTCGTCTAATGGATTAGCCTTAACTACAAAGTGAATATTTTAATTTAAAATGTGTATAATAAACCTTCAACGGTTCCATTTCGAAAACTTTAATAAAAAATGTGAAAAAATATGGTGTTACTATTCACCAAACATTCTGATGTTATGGTGAACCTAGAGAAGATTGGGAAAACAACTGGAGGAGAGATGTTCAAGACCGAATACTTTGAAAGTGAACAGCCGAGCCTACCACAAAGCATTGCAGTGCCATTGAAAGAAGAGAAGAATGGGTAGTACAAATTACTGTTTCTGCACAGTAATAATCTTATTTGTTAAAAAATATTCAGAATGGCCTCTTGCTCTGGTTAGCGGAAAACTGCGCCAGCTACGCCATTAAACAAAATATAATACCAGTTAATGATTTGACATTATGAACAAAAGTCTGTCGATATTATTGTCCTGTTGTATAATTAAAATCAATATATCAAAAATTATAAACAGTAATGTAAAAGAAAAAATATAAATAAATACATATATTTAATTATAAAATAAAAAATATATAATTAATTTGTTTATATGAACAAATCTATAAAAACTCCTAAAATAATAAGATAAATCAATGGTAAATTATTGAAAAAGCTGAAACAGCAAAGAAATTATTTCAGAATTGATAGTATCCAAGTAGCATGATATTGGCAGAACATTGCTTTAATATTGGCCCAATATTGATTCAGTTGTATTTGTTTTTAAATGTCTTTTCAATATTGTTTTTAAAACTATTGTAAACCAATATTACCCCAATACAATATTCGATTGATTCAAACAAGTTCTTTCAACAGTTGAAGACGGGTAAAATTAAGCAGCAGTTGGTTTTATTATTTTTAAATATATGGTCATAAGCTATTACTTAAAATATTTTAACAATCTTGAGCCAATATTAGTGTACTACATAGGACCAATATTGCCATATGATATTGGTCCAATATAGGAACACTATTTTTGTGCTACTTGGGTGATATTTGAAATGAAAAAAAAAATAGAAATGAAAATATCTGAAGAAAATCATAAAATAAATCGATGGAAATTATTATGAAAGCTGCAAAACCAATGTAAATCTTTGAGAAATTTAAGGTAATATTTAAAATTTCACGAAAACTTAACATTAATTGAAATCTAGCAGTTAGTGGAAATCTTTAAAAATGTATCAAAATTTGTAAAAATTTAAAAAGCGAAGAAAATCCATTAAAATCCTGAAATAAACTATAAAAACGCGGAGATTTTGATAAAAAAATCACTACAACTTTGGAAAAAAAAATAGTGATCTTTCAAAAATTTATAAAAATCGACAAAAACTTCTACCATCTTTGAAAAACAGTGAATCTTCAAAATTTAGTGGAGCACCTTAAAAGTGGAGAGAGTTCATTAACAATATAGGAAAAAACACAATAATATATTAAAAAACTAGTTTCATTATGTGCAACTTTAAAACACGAGTTCAAGTTAGAAAAACGAGCGCGCAGCGCGAGCTTTTCAAAGAACGAGTGTAATAGAAGGCCTAAATATGTTTTATGTTTTACTTACATATAATTTGTTGATAATACCTAGATATATGTACATATAACGCATCTCATTA
>JARJED010063082.1:0-13578 GCA_030264515.1 Sepedophilus sp. GC000190 | reverse complement strand
GTTAATTTGTTTTAATTAACAAAATATCTCCAAAGAAAATTTGCGAAATTTCATAAAAACACATAATAATTTCATTTCTGTCTGTAGGTAAAACTACATTAGTTTATTTATTTATATTGTGTATTATTCCTTTTCCATAACTCTTTGTTTCAATTTGCATTAACTTTATTAAGAACAATGTATTTTTGTTAACATCTTAACACAATCTGTTCAATATATTACTTATCCATATTATATTTTCATTTTTCAGATTATTTCTTTTCCAAATCGCACTAGCATGTAAATCCATCTGATCTATAAAGTGCTTCCCCAAATTGTCTTCTCTTCTCCAGAAGACCTAAATTGATAAGAAAACACCTTTTATTTTTATATTATTTTAAAAATAACAAAATATGTTTTATTCATTTTGCAAAGCTTATTTTAATTTGCATCAACTCTTTCAAATTGCAAAGCTTTTTTCATCAATGTTTTAATACAAACTGATTTATATATTACTTTCCAAAATATCTGTTTATCTTCGAATTATCTGTTTTTCTATATTGATTATTCTTCTCCAGATTACAAAATATATTTTATTCGTTTTCCAGAACAGTTAACTTTAATTTGCATTCAGTTTTTTATCAACACTAATTTCTTCGTCAATCTGATAAATTTATATATTCACCAAATTGCCTGTTCTTCTGGAGATCAGTTTAGTATAAAAACAATATTCTTCTCTAAATTAACAAAATATGTTTTATCTTGTTTTGCAAAATTATAATAATTTTCTTCGGCAATTTTATCACAAACTGATTCAATTTGTTTGCAAATTATTTTAATATAAAAAAATATTATAAATTTTTCTTCAACATTATCTAGTCCTCCCCTGATCAACAAAATATGCTTAAGGCTGTGACCACACCGGCGTGATTTTTCGGCGGATATCAAATTTGTGCTCATACCGAAACGTGTTTTTTTTTTGTATTTTCGCCGTGATTTTGCCGCTATTAATTGCGATAATGGGAAAACACTCTGAAAACGCAAAAAATACGTTTCGACATGAGCACAAATTTTAATTGCATTTTCACGCCAAACTCGCTTTCGCCACTATTCGCCGCGAATCACACCGGTCTGGTCAGAGCCTTGTTCTTATTTCAAAGCTGTTTCTTTTAATTTGCACAAATTGATTGATTGAAAATTTATGCTTTCTTCATCAAAGCTTTAACACAACTGATCTATATATTATTTCTTCAAATTGAATATTCTTCTCTAGGCCGCTCTAATATATAATAATAAATTATCTATTATTTTCCAAATTATTTATTCATTTCAAAATTGTCTATTATTTTCTTAATTATTTATTCTCCAAATTATCTATTTTCCAAATTCTCTATTTTCCAAATTATCTATTCTTTTCCAAATTGGCTATTCATTTCAAAATAGTATATCATTTCTAGAACTGTCTATTCTTTTCTAAATTGTTCATTTTTCAACTTCTCTGTGCTTCTATAAACGACTCAAATTGCCTATTACGCGAACTGTACATTTTATTTTTTACTAATTCGATATTTTTGCCATTTCAAAATTCCACTATAGTACAAACGCAACAGCCGATAATTTGTTGAGAAAATGGGAAAAGCATTTTTTTAACATATCCAAGTTGCAAAATATGATTTCTAAACTTTTCGGACGTTCAAAATTTCCTGCAAAAGTCTATCTTTGCAGGTATACATTTATTATTGAGTTCAGTTGTACTTTCAACACAGAAAGAAATCAAAATTTATAAACTATAAGCAATATTTTTCGAAATATCGGTTCCAAATATTATTTTCCTTCAGTTTATTGTTATTTCTGATTTATTAAATATTAATAAAACACAAAACGTACATGTTACATGGATATTACATGTTTTGAATTTAAAATATAACAATTATTATTTAATTAAACTAATTTTGTGAAAATTATATTTAAATTGATTTTATTAGTTCATGTTGTGATTGGCAGGTAATTACCAACAAAATCTGCCGGAGACTTGTAAAAATCACTTGACAAAAATCTCTAAATTCATTATCTGCAGCAACACTAAGCTAAATTTACATTAACTTTTTAAATTTATTTTTGTTGTGTCCGGCAAATATTTAGCATAAGGTAAAATAATAATAAAAAAATCTAAATTCAAATTGTGCAATAAAAATCCTTTTTATTTGTATAAATGATTAATAATAAACAAAGCAATTAATAGGTTAATGTTTTTTTTTTTTTAATTAAGTTTGATTCGTTTATAGAACTATTTTAATTAATAGAATGAATTAATTTTCAAATAAAAATATAATTTAAAATCAAAACATATCAATGTAAATGTACATTTTGCTAATTGCTCAGGTAGAATAATAAGCTAAGTAATTATTTGCACCGTTTTAACATTAATTTTCTCTTTAAAACGCAGCTAAAGATTCTTCGTTTGAACGTGTAATTGTAAAAATTGTTACTGCACTTACTAATGCTTGCATTTTATTTGCTATGTAGTTTTTAAAATATATAACTGCGAATGCCGGAAATTGATTTCAATTAAACTATTTTAAAAATAAGTGCACCTAAACTGTATGCAGCAACTAATTGCCTTTAATAGTCTGTATAATTTCACGTTCAGATTTGAATTGCTGATCTGAAGTTACAGCTCAGGTAGAATACAAAAACTAAAAACAGATATAGAATAATTTTCGCTACAAGCCGAGAATTATTTGATCCGACAGTTTTTTAGGCCTTCAATAACTCAGGTTAGATGTTCAGTATGATATTTTTAAAATATTTTTTCTTTAAATCAAAAGGCATTGTTTTTTGAACAAAATTTGCTATTCATTTAAATTATTGTAATCATTTACGGAAATCTAAAAACTAATCCATTGTTGCTTTTTATTTTGTTTAAAAAAAAAACGCCTGAGGTGGTTTTTTTGAAATCAGTTTTCAAAATAACAAAGAACAAATTTATAACCGAGACCATCTCTACCATTAGAAATAAATAAAATCAAATCAATTAAAAAAAATAACAGATATCTACTCCAGTTAATTAAATCTTCTAATCAACGCCACAATTAAGGAAATTAATCGGTTATTATTAGTGGATTTTATTTATTTTCATAGTTGAAGAGAGAAAACAGTATTTTGTAAATTACAATTTGCAATATTAGACATTTAGTTCCTTCTATTTCTATTAATATTTACAATAATATAATTTTTCATATAAATGTAATATTTACCAATTAAATTCAACTTATTTCTAATTTTGAAAGAAACAATGCTGTTTTGTGTTTAAAGAAAAAAAAATGGATTACAAAATTTTTTGGTTGCAAATATTATTTAGATCTATATTGTGTTTTCTATTCACTGCGCCAATATTCGTCGATTAAACTTCATTAAAAATGAACTTTAATATTTATATTGATAACGACTTACAAGCTCCGTTATAGTGCCAGGCCATGTTCATACATTTCAAGACACATAACGTGGATAGTAAAGTCTGTTTTAAAATCACAACTAAACATACAAATTCACTAATTAAAATTAAAATATTACAAAATTCCACTTTAATGATTATAGGACATACAGATTTGGTTGTAGACTGGCGAGCTCTGTTATAGTTACAGGCAATTTTCATACATTTCCAGACTTATGACGTTCACTGCAAATTTTGTTGAAAAATTACAACTCGACAGACAATTCACTAATTTAAAGAAAATTATTGCAAAATTTCAATTTACTGACTTTAAAACAAAAGAATTTGGTTTCAGACTTTGCGCGTTCTTTTATAGTGCTAGGCCATGTTCATACATTTCCAAGCACATAACATGGGTAGCAAAGTCTGTTTAAAAGTAACAACTCAACAACAGTACGGATAATTTATTAATTAAAATATCTTGCAAAATTTCAGTTTATCGATTATATAACCGACATATTTGGTTTAAAATTTATTAATGTATAGATAAAGGTTCATTTTTTTCTGTGAAGTTGAACGCGAACGAATAAGCGCCTCTTACAAATTATACCTCACTTGTAGAATTATAATGGTGATACAACAAAAATGCGTTGAATTGATTTTTATTTTCAGTTTAAGCGATGAAACTCAGGTACATTACTAAAAAAAAGACTTTTAATTACATTGGAAACATTATTTAAAATAATAAATATAATTATAGCTTCAAAGTAATATCGATTTTTGTTATCATATTATGGTTTAGAAAATGATAAAAATAAAAACAATAATTTCATCTTATTCTCTAATTATGTAAATTACTATTATTTTGCACAATACTTACGCATCACTGCTAACATTATATGTCTTCACTCGGTAATTTTAATTCAAATGTTTCTCGATGAATGCATAAAAACGGAGAAATGCCAGCAATTTGGACGATAGAAAACTGAACAAAGAATAGTGGAACATAAAGGCGAGAGGAAGGGGGGAAGGGAATGAGACTGGCGTTAAGACATGGGGATAAAGAGAGGGAGTAATGGTGGATCTAAGCAGGGGGCGGGGTAATAGTGTGGCTAAGGAATGGGAGTGTGATTGTGAGGCTAAGGAATAGAGGTGATGATGGAGGCTAAGGGCCATTCTACACGAGCCGTTGAAAAGGCAGGCGTTTTGACCGCTATAGTGTAACTTTCCCTGTTATCATATAGGAAATTTTCGTTTTCATCTACAGGAGCGTCGACAACGCTCGTATAGATGAAAACGAAAGTTTCCTATATGATAACAAGGGAATTGCTTGACGGCGTTATACTAGCGGTCAAAACGCCTGGCGTTTTAACAGCTCGTGTAGAATGGCCCTAAGGAGTGGGGACTAATTTTGTGGCTAAGAAGTGGAGGATAATGGATGGGAAGAGGAGTGGGGGTGATGTGGGGCTAAGGAGTGGATGGTATTGGTGGTGCTAAGGACAGGGGTAATGGTGCGGTTAAGAAGTGGCGGGCAATAGTGGGGCTAAGGAGTGGAGGTTAATGGTTGAGCCAAGGAGTAGAGATAGTGATGAGACTAAGATTCGAGGGTAATTATGGGCTTGTGGAGGGTATTGGTGGGATTAAAAGTGGGGGAAATGGTGGGGCTAAGGAGTTTAGGCAATGGTGAGGTAATATATGGGTGAGGGGGATAAGCAATGAGCGGGGAGAAATTGATGTACAGAAGTAAAGCTAATAAGCGGGCTATGGTGGGACTAAGAGAGTGGGTAATGACTGGGTTAAAAATAGATAATAGAAGGTCTAACAACATCGTGGGAATAATAGATGGCCAATTATTGTAGTACTGGAGATGGGATATGATGGGACTAACACATGAGTATGGTGGGGACTAAGAAACGTGCAATTGTGGGACTAAGCGATGGGAGATGGGATGGAGCTAAGAAACGGGCGTGGGTGGGACTAAGAGATGAGTGATAGGCGATGGTGTAGGGGCTAAGTTATAGGCGATTGATGTGACAAAAAAAAAACGGATGAGGGTGAAGTAAAATTAAATATTTGAGTGACGATAATGCAATGGAAGCGAAAGTGTCCTTTTATTTTTTATTTGTTTGCAAAAATCTGAAATAAATAGCGATACCCATTTTTGTTTAAGCATAACCCTACTGAGACACACATTTCCGTTTTTACGTTAAAAAAATGCTAATTGAAATAAAAGTAGTAATACACTCACACACAAAAAACGCTCAGGAAAAACTAGCTATCGTTTTAATTAAAAAAATGTAATTCTTTTCTGTAGGAAATGTAAAACACAATAGTATTATTATCGTAAATATTGTTATCATTTGCGCTACCTATACCTGAAAAGTAATCTTGTACAGTTATTAACAACTTCATTTTTTACTGCAATATTTTAACTTTCTCAACCTTTCTAGTCCTGAATAACTAAATAAATAAAAATAATATCGACACATACATACCACAGATTATTATCTAAAAACTTCCTATGGGTTTTCTTCAATTATTTTTACGAGTTTAAATAAGACAAAAAAATAGTTTGAGAACCGCTAACTTTTAGAATTTAAAAAAAATATCCCAATATTTCAAAATCATATGTTTTATTAATCACTAATACATGAACTTGCTGAACTAAGGATAAATAGAATTAACATTTTTAAATTTTTGTAAAAAAAAAAAAAAATTTCATAAATACATTGTATCAATTTAATTCATTCGAGAAGTTGTATATTATTTTACTTTACTGCGATGGAGAGGACTTAAGTCTGAAAGAGATGTACAAAGTTGAGGAGATATGTAAAATAAGCAGAAGATATTTAATTAACTTTAACATTTTATTATGAACATTATTTAATATTAATAAATTTCTTGTAATTAATAAATCAATTCAATAAATATTATTTGTAAAAAAACTTGTTTGGAAAATGAAAATACAATGTTTCAATTAATAATTATTTTCATCAACTTTGTTTATTGCTTCAGTTATATTATTGCTTTGATCTATCTACGTAATATTATTAAATTTCTTGTAATGAATAAATTGATTCAATTAGATATTTCGTAAAAAAAAAACTTGTTTAGAAAATCGAACAATACTAATCTTCGACTTTGTGTTTGCTTTAGTTATATCATTGCCTTTTTTAAATCGATGTAAAAAAATACGTTTTCTACAGAAATAGGAATAAACGAACACCAAACACATTTTCTGCCACGTTTGTTAGGGACATTATGGTTTAAATATATTCTCAGGGCGCACTCTTAATATTGATCATTTTAATTCGTATTAATTGCAATTTTCTTTTAACTGTTTTATAATTGAGTGAGTTCACAAGCCAAAGCGATTAAATGCACTTTTTAAATAGTGCTTAACTAATTTATTATTAAAATAAATGTGCTTAATAATTATATGAAGTTATTCAAAAATTAATCATCCCATCTAAATGGGATGATTCCTTTTTTTAACATTGGCTTTGTTATGGCTTAATAACATTACTATTTCCAGCTTCAAATAATGATTAATACTATTTTTTGCTTTCTATTAATAAATATAAATTAAATATAAAAAGTCATAAAATTAAATTTGTGAAAATTAAAACAATAAGTTCTTTATCAAAATTGTTATATTATAATGGGTTTTTGCGTAATAAAAGTTGATTCAGTAGAATAATAAATCAATTTTCAAACAATAATAATAAATCAATTCAATAATATAATATTAATAATAAATCAAGGATCTTTATTTTGATTTTATTTTGTGGATTTTATCGCCTTTGGAAAATATTTTTTGCTCAATTATAACTGTGTTTTTTTTTAATCTACCACCAGAATAATAATTTATTACTTTTTTGAATAAATAATACATATATTTATATGGAAATCTTTAAAAAATCTATTTGACGTTAGATCTTTCTGCTCTTTTTTTTATTTTCTTTAAATAGTATTATTCATATATTTTAATTAACATTATTTATGAAAACGTTCTTTGGTGATTTTTTGTTTTATTTTTAGTTGCAAATAAGGACACTCATATTTTTTATTGAGTTCCTCAATTCTTAATTATTAAACTAAACACATTTTGGTTTAACAACTTTTAGAGTGATATTACCTGAATCTCTAGTTACAAATTTGGATTTATTATTATGTTTTTTATTTATTATTTAATGATTTGCTTATACATCATAAACTAGTAGTGTGATATTAATTGCATTTCTTGTAGCACAAAGTTTTTGCCTTTTCATCGTTTGCATTTATTAAAAAAATGTTAACATTGTAAATAATATGCGAAATCATTTTGGTTGTTTCTAAATTTATTCAATTAGGTTAATTTGTTGCAAACTTTATTACCTAATCTTTAAAATTAAATTACAATGATATAAAGTTGAAGCTGAATTGAGCTGTACATAAGGCTTTTTGATGAACCGATGTTATTTTATATATTTATATCATTGCTAAAGAATTGTAAACTCAAGATAAATGTCTAATTTTTAACAACAGTTTTTTTTTTAATTATAATCGCAGATTTATTATTTTAATAGAAGCTCCTATTTCAGGACAAAATGAACTGAGAAATGGTATAGGTATTATCATGCAAGTTTAAAATCTGGACATCTACTCGACGCAGTCCTATTATTTCTTCCTCATTATACATCAATTCGACATTCCTTTTCTCTGTTTAGTGTTGTTTCGTGATACATGTGATTACAGAATACCATAGACTTCGTCCATTGAAATAATATTGTAGTAAAAAAAAAGGTAATGAATCAGGTGCACAGCATACTTCGCGTACCTCACTACCCCATCACTCATCGTTTAGTTTCAGAAGTCTTAATAGTTTCAGGGCTATCCTATCTTCTCTTTACATCGTACGCTACCTATATTTTCTCTTCTCATTTTTTTAACAAATAATGTAAATATTAAAAAAAAAATCTATTCTAGAGGAAAGTTTTCTATTAATATCCAACTCGTGCACTACATTACCTCTTCTCTACTATAATCTAATTCTAAACAAATAGAAATTCAAAAAAGTGCTGGAAACCATTCAAAATTCTTCATAACTTACAAATTCGTTTATAATCGTTTTGAAAATTCATAAAAAAAATATTTGACAATCCAAGAATACTATAAATTATTTTTGAGGGTCGATAATAGGACGAAGTCTTTTATAAACATGCAACACCTCTGCTCCATTTAATCACCTACCAACTTTAATTTCCTATCATTATGTAATTTTTTTTTGACGAATGAACAAATTTATAAAAATATTTGATAGCTGGATGAAAATATATGAACTTTCACTAAAACCTCTGCAACTCCATAAAATACTCTTAAATATCTATCAAAAAAATAAAATGAAAAATCTTTTATAATCCATAAGAAAATTCTTCATAATGCAAAAAAAAATATAAAACTCCTTTAAAAAATACAAAAAAAAAATTAAAAAATCTTTAAAAACCAAAAAAATAATATAAAAAAAATCCATTGAGGAATCAATGGTGAGGCGAAGACCTTCTAAAAACAACCCATTCCCTACATTATACCTAACCTACTCAACTTAACCACTAATACTTTACCCTCATTTCATTCTATAAAAAAAATCACGAAGGTGATGCTAATTGTTTGATAATCTATAAAATACTATTGAAAATTTACATTTTTTAAAACCTTTGATAAAATCGACGATAATTTTTTTCTATATTGCAAACTTTCCAAATCTTAGAAAGCGACAATTTTCTCTAAATATCGCAGCATTTTCATTCGGATTTGTGCCGGAAGCATCTACAAAATCTATTTGTTATCCAGCTCAATTAATATTTGCCATAGTCTAACTACACTATCCTACCTTACCTTAACCTAACCGACTTGATCGCTTTCCTACTCTATCTCTATCTATTCTATTCTACTAGATAATAGATCTCGTTTTCTCCGTCTGATATTCCATCTACTTATTTTTTTCTTAAAATTTTAGAATAGATACATTAATTTACATATTTCTAAAATAATATCATAAGACAAATTGATAGATATGTGGAGTTAATAATTGTGACGAGTTGGTGCTTGTAGTTGAAACCTTTACAGTATACTTCTCTGTTTTGTTTACACTGAACAGGATAAGATGGAAAAAATACATTGCTGTTTTGAAAATTAAATTTTTGCTTTAACAAAAATACAAATTGCTGATATTTTACGCTTCGCAATTATCTTTAACTTTATTACGTTGAAGTTTAAGTCATACCTGCAAATTGCAAATATTTCTTGAAATATACCCAATTATTGTAGAGAAGAAAACTTAATTTTTATAGCCAATTTAAATTCAAATTTGAAAAAAAATATCATAAATTACAATTACCAATTCAGATTTTCTAGTTCGTCAACTCTCGAACGCTTATAAATATTTTATAATCGCCTTGCATACTACTGGTTAATTATAATTATTTTAAAATATATAATCTTGTATATAGTGAAACATCACCATTTTGTGACAATAAATCAATTATTTTGTTTTCTTTGACTTTTGCGGCATTATTGCGTATCCGGCCGCATGTGTCATGAGGTAGAAAGTTAAATAATGGCTGAATAACAAAATTACGAAAACACCTTAAACCTACCATTAGTAGTAATTTTCGTCTACTCCTGAACATTTGACCTCTATATCTCAAATGTGCAAAAAATGCTAATGATTTAAAAATTAAATCATTTAAAAAAAAAATAGCATGACGTGTGAATGCCAAACAACGCCTGGATAAAAACAAAAAGTGCTATTAATATCAGATCATTAAATATTCTAGAAATAAAATATTTCGTTAACACAAACTAAGTTGCCGAAGAAATTAATATCTATTCACTTTTTCATTCTGGAAACTTTATTAATTCAATGGTTTAACTTCAACAATTTTAAAACTTGATTTCACTTAAAAAAATTGTTATAACTTTAATAGTATTATTTATTGTGAAGTAAATTGTTGATATAATTTTTTTTATGATGGATTTAAATATAAATTTCAACAAATCAAAATTTTATTGTTAATTGTAATATTACATTAAACCCAGTGTATTTAATAAAAACTTAAACGGAAATTGCCGTATCGGTTCCGCAGCTTTTTGCGAAAATGTACACTTTTTTCTGCAGTCATCAAAAAATGCTATTCTTTGTATTTAAAAAACATTTTCCAAAAGTTCTGTTTCTTTCGTAATCATTTTGTGTTAAATAAAAAATATAAACAAAATTGGTCAACAGTCTTTATTGTTTACAATAATTAAGCTATGATTTTTTTTAGTATTTCAATGCAGTTCTAGCAATGTAAATTAAATGGTCTGGACAACGGAAGCTAAATCATTGACTATACATTTCTATGGAATGAGCGCAGGAATGTAAAGCTAATGGTTATATGTCCTTCTCCAGACCGTTCAACTTATTTTGCAGAAGCTATAATGTACTTGCTATGTTTTAATGTTAAAAATCTGAAAGACCTATACTCCGGATTAGTTCTGTTTTTTTAGCGATCATTTTCTTTCATCAGCAGCTATTAACAAAAAACTAGTGTTCTTTTATTTATAGGTATTTTTTATATTAAAAATCTGTTCCATATTTAAAATAAGGAAAAATAACATAAATTGTACATACTACCTTTATTATTTTTTTAAAATTGTTGTATAAGTTATATTTCTTCTGCGATCATTTTCTTTCATCTTCCGTTATCAAAAAACAAATTATTCTTTCAGTTTTAGATTCTGGATAATAGTGTGCCCATTGTAGGATTGTGAAAGCAGCCAAGCCGAGAAGTTTGAAAATAATAAGAGCAAAATGAAAATGAAACATAGTACGAATAATAATATAAAATCTAGGCATGTTCAGACACATTTTAGTATAAAAAGAACAACAAAATATATTCGTAAAAAAGCAACAAAATTCATTTATAAAAAGAAAAACATAATTTATAAAAAAACACATTTTCACTTTCATTTTGAGTGTACAAACGAGCAAATTGTCTCCTATTTAAACAATGGGCTCGCTATTAAACTACGAGCTACTATTATAGTTTACAAACGTCCCTCATATGGCTCCACACTGACTATTAGAAATTGATTTTGTTACCTATTTTGGAAGCAAATTCAATCAATTTTTTATATATATAAATACTAACACATTTAAAGCAGCAATATCTATAATATAATAAACTACTATGCTTATTTATTTATAATCACAATTTATATTGTAAATAGTTCTATTTGTAAGGTATCTTTCACCAATCATATTATTATCATTATTATTGTTTCGACAATAATATGTGTATATGTAAATGTACTACTAACTAATATATGTTCTACATTGCGTGAAGAATTTTTTATGTTGGGCGTAAAGTTGTGTTTTCGAAACTTTAATATTATTTGAAAAAAACATATGGTATAAGATTAAAATCAATCATTATATAAATTTAATAGATTTTTGAGTTATATCTTAATAATGAAATCGAATTTTAATTAAAAAAATACTAAAATTTAGTTTAATTCATTGATATTTTGCTTAAATTCAATGATGTTTCGTTAGTTTAATTAGATTTATGTGAATTCAATTAATATTTTATTTTCTATCTGATTTTGCATAATTTCATTAAGAAATTATTGAAAATCATTGCACATTAATGAAATTGTAGTTTATTTGTATGCATTTTTTTTAAATTCAATAATATTTAGCTTAAATTTAATAATATTTAAGTTAGTTCAAGAAGAATAAATAAAAATAATGTTTTAATGATTTTACAAAAAAATGTTCGCATATTAATGAAATTGTGTTGATTTTAATAAAATTACATTTGATTTTTTTGTTAAATTAATAAATTGAAATTCAATTTGATTAAATAATGCACATATTTATGAAAATTCATTTGATTATCATCACAAACTAATTAAAACTAGTTTCTTTTTATGAAAGTTTACGTGTATTCAATTTGTCCTTAATTTAACTAAACTTGTGAAAAAAAAAATCGATTTAATTCCATGATATTCGTGTTTAAATTAATATAATTATATATTAATTCAATGAAATTTTGTTTAACTTTATGAAAATTATTAAAATTGTCACATATTAATGATATCGAGATTGATTTTTATTAAGTTTCTTTTAATGATAATAATAATAATTTAATTTAATTTCTATAGTAAAAAACTGAATTGAGTTAAAATTATTTCTATTTCTTTGAATTTCATTGAGAATTTGTTGAATGTCATCAAAAACATTTGTTTCTGCAACAAATATTCTATTAAATAAATTTGGTTGAAATGCGTTTTTGGCAACAAATAGAAATTTCTTATAATTTTGCTTAAAAAGTTTATTGATTTTTAACGAATTCTTTAAATTTGTCACTATTTCTTATTGAAATCAAACGAAATATCACTTTAATCTAACAAAATTTGGTCTAAATTTATGAAAAAAATGTTTTCACAATTTAATAAAATCTAATAACAATCAACTACTAAAAAATTAAATAATACACGAAAAATAATCTACCACTAGCCGTCAATATTGCGAGACTTGTTTCTGCTTCTGCCAATTAAGAAATTAAGCGTCATCAGTTGCACTTTTGAAACACTTGCAGTAGAAGGTTATGATTAAATTTATTTAAAACTAAACAATTCGTAATTCTTGTTAAGAAATTCGTGATTGTGCACATAATAAATCGTTGTAAAATAATTTTGTAAAAATAATCGAATTGAATTTAATAAAATTGTGCTTTCAATTCAATCATATTTTTGTTTAATCAATAAAATATTAAATGAATTCACAATTTTTTAATGTACTATTTGAATTTAATGAAAATCTAATAAAAATTCATCAAATTAATATAAAATCATCTTGAATTTAATCAATATCTATTGAAATTCATTTTGTTAGGAATAAATTAATATTTAAACATTTAGAAATATTTCACATACTACTTTAAAAGGTTTAGCTGGCATGTTTCGATTTTTATATATTATATATTACTGTAATAGTCGAAATATGTCGGCTAAACCTTTTAAACTAATATGTGAAATATTTCTAAATGTTTAAATATTAATTTATTTTTAATAAAATAAAAATATTTCACCCGGTGATAAAAGGAGAGACTTATTGTAATAATGGAATTCATTAATAT
>JARJED010061818.1:0-10584 GCA_030264515.1 Sepedophilus sp. GC000190 | reverse complement strand
TTTTTAAAAACAAAAAATTCCCAGAATCTTCTGAGGTGTTTTTTAAGAATACTCAGAGTTTTTGAAAATAATCTCGAATTTTCTAACGAATTTCACGAAATATCAAGTTTTTTTCATTTATTAAAATAAATACAAAATATTCAAGAAGTGCCAAATTCTTGAATAAAATTCACTCACTAAAGTTCTTATTTTTTTTATAATTTTCAGTACCTAACTGCGAATGAATAGCGCGATTTTTGTTCATAAATCATGAAAATTCTTCTAGTATTTTTTTTTCAAGAATCACCACATACACATAAAAAATATTAATCGGCAGAGCTTTTAAAGAATTGTTCGAGTTTTATTAATCTTAAAGTATTCTAACAACAAATTGAATTATTTTCAAGTTTAAAGAATTTTAAAGAATATTCACGATTTACGAAGAAAATAATATTTACAAATAATATAGAAATATTAAATAAATTTAATATTTATGAGAGACGAACGCATATAACCTGTTTAGCTTCTCCGATAAGATGGCATTTAACATTATCTTAGCGTGAAGATTTTGTACTGTTTAAGTCACGATCTAAACAAATCAACGAAAGACTCATACAAATACCAGTTGAAAATAAATAATAAGTAATAAACTAAAAATTATTTCCAACACTGCGTTCGATATCACGGGACCGGTTCTGTCTTATCTCTCAATTAAAGAGATTTGGACGTCATCAGCCGTGCCTACGATTCGCCTGTGGTGGAAATATTACTATGTAACTTTCGTTGATTTGTTTAGATAGTAACCTAAACAGTACAAAATTTACACGTTAAGTTAATGTTAAATGCCATCTAATCGTATAATCTAAACAAGTTATATACGTTCGTCTCTCACAAGAAATATTAAATTTATTTATTACTTCTATATTATTTATCATTTTTAAAACTTCTAACAAGATTTAGAAATTTCTGAAGGTCATTAAAAAAAGTTAGAGAATGTGTAACCTCTGAAAACATCTAAAAGAATTTAGTGAACTTATATGTTTCTATATCTCTGAGTTGTTTCGGAAACTTTCGAAAGCTTACATAAGTTTAGGAAGTTGAGGGCTTTTCTTGATATTTAAATATTGTTAAAAGAAAACAGAAAATAGAAGACTTCCTAAAAATAAATATCTATGAGGTGTTTTGGAAACCTCCAAATGCATTTTGAAGTTTAAGAAGTTGAAAATATTAATATTTGCAGATTGAAACAAAATCGTTTATAAGCTTTAGTAGATTCCCTGAAAATATTGAAGCTCCCAGAAATTTCTGGACGATTTAAAAATACTCACAGAAGAATTTAAAGCTGTGACAGTATGGCAAAATATCTTTGACGATTTTCTAATACCTCTTTTAGAAATGTTTAAAAATTTGTTTCCGAAGTCATCAAGCAATTGGAAGTTTATATAACTTCCAAGGATTTCTGAAACAATATTAAATATTTCAGAAGTTTTTATAAATAATAACTGGCATTTAGAGAATGTTTTAGAAGTCTCTGGTAGTTTTTTTTTTAATATATAACTTTGCAAATTATTGTATTAAAATTAAATGCTTTTTCAGGTACATACCTATCGTTGTTTTCTACAAACGTTATTGAGTTGTTTAAGAAGCTTTTCGAAGCTTATGTAGGTTTCTAAGGAAATTAACGATCTTTAAAATATATTCCAAAATATGTTTTAGGAACTAAGCATCCTGAAAATTATTAAATTTTGAGGAGTTGCCAAAAACTCTCAAAAGAAGCCAAACTTCTGGAACAATCCGACATAAGAGAATAATAAAAATCATAATTACGAGAACATAATTCCCAGAATACAAGCTTTCTCTATGTTTCAAGCATCTTTGAGTTAGTTTTTAATTTTTTTTTTGCAATCGTTAACTTAAATAATCCCTGTTTTAGCTTACTTTTTGTTGATTGCAATTTCCATAAAAATAACATTGTTAGTCAGTTTTCTTTCACCTATGAAAAATGTAATATTTTCAAATAAAATACAATTCCCCTCACACAACCTTCATTTATTTTAGGAAGTTTCCTTTTTTTCTAGAATTGCCTTTTCAATCAAAGTTGCGACTTCTCGGAAACTCTCATATGTGCCTGTAAATTATTAACTTAATTTTACCAATACGCACTCACACAATCACATCAAAAATCTATTTCGATTTTCTCGCATGCCAAAAATAAAATCCTGCATACGTCAGACACTCGGCTTTTACAACTTTAATTAGATAAAAGCAATACCGTAAATTAAATCGTGAATAATAGACGCACACGCGTGGGACGTTAGCCGTAATTATTTGGTTTCACCTTTCGACGAGGTGATTTTCAACGCATTCGAACCAAACAAATATAGATATAAAGCAATCAATGCTGCTCTCACTAATGAAAGAAAACATTATGTTTTAATGTGCGTTTGTAAGACATTACCGGACTAAGTAATTCTTTGATTTGTCGATAAAATTGACTGGTTTGAGTAACGCTGTAACTGGAGCCATGAAAAAGATATGAAATAATAGAAATATGGAAATATTATTTTTTAAATACGTAATTATTGCTCTTGAAAATACGAAGTGTGGTGAGCTGGATGATACTTATGTAAATCAAAATCGTTTTAGTTACATAGCTGCCCTCAATATGTAGAAATTATGAGTCAATATGCCCAAAGTTGACGCTTCTATAAATACCAATAACTACCATTTATCTATGTAGAACTTATTATCAATGGAATTAAAATTGTAAGACATATTGTTTTACTGTCTTCACAATGTAAAAAGTGCAGTAATTACAAACATTTTCTGTTTCCCATATTTTTGCGAATATTATATCCGTTTTGACTACCGTTCGAAATTGTTTGTGTGTTTGTGGCACTGTGATTCTTTGGCTCTGTGATCCTATGACTTTATGCCTTTCTGCTTTTGTGACTAGCTCTGTGGATTTGTGGTTCTGAAGTTCAGTTGTTCTGTTTCTGTTGTTCTGTAACTCTAAGGCCCTATGGCTTTGCGACTGTAACTCTGTGGTTCTGTAGCGCTTTGCCTCTGTAGCTCTGTGACTATGCGGCTCTGTGGCTCTGTAGATCTTTGTTCACTCTACCATCTACTGCACATGAAATGTTGAGTTGGAATTTCGTACATATCCTTTCCATTTTAATTTACATGAAGTCGTTGTTATGTTTTAGTGAAAAAACGCAATGAAATCGTGGTGGCCACACTTAATTTTTTTTTAATTTCCAAAATAAATCAGTGAATTTCATTGATAAACAGCCAATTTAATTAAATAACAAATTCATGATAGAATAATTCCATTTACATTTCTACAACTTCTTCATAACGATACATTCTCAGTAGGTACTTTTAGTACTAATACATATTGTTATGAACGTAACATGTGCTTTCACTTGAACCTCGAATTGCATATAAAATAAATTTATTGTCAATTATTTCATCGTGACTTACGTAATAAAATTGAATCTAATAAAATTAAATACTTTTTTCTTTAATTAAAATAAATTGAAATATAAAATATGAAATTTACACAATCTATAAAACTCTATTTACACAATTAATAACAAGTACTTTTCATATCTCCAATAAATCTGTAACTAATTGGGCAATATATTCCCCGTCATGTACCATTGCAATAATAATAAATCCGCATTAATACGGCACGAACCAATCAAATCGTAAATTCTGATTTTACAGTTTGCATTGAATTGACTAATTATGCTCAAACAGTTGTTCCAAGGTCCCAGAAGCAACAAAAATTCCTACACGTGATATATAACGTATCACCTTTATAACAATTAACGAATTACGATTTACATAATTTTTTTAAGATTGCAATTCATTAGTTTTTTTTATATTAATTAGAGTGTGATCTGTAAAGGCAAACCCTATGCAGCAACAGATAACACTAATGTGGGAGGGGATTAGTAATTCAAACGCAACTGATTCTTATGAAGGTTGAGATGCTACAAAAATTATGCATTAGTTGTTGCAGTTATTGGAAGCTTTAAAAAATTAAATTTCTGGTAACCAAAAATAAGTAACTTGAAGTACCCTATTGGTATAAAATTATGCAAACCTTATAAGTTGTGTTTATATTGCTTGGAAAAACGTACGTTTCGTCTTGCTTTACAATAGATATTTTTGAGAACGTTGGTTGTTATTTCTTTATTAGAGTGGGATCCTATATGATTCTACTTAGACAGCAGTAAGTCGGAAGAAGATTGGTAATTCAAATTCGACAGATGCCTATCTACATTGAGTTTAAACTTTTGCAGGTCATTGTTAGTAGAGAAAATCATTACAATCGACGGATGTCAGAAGAATAAAGCATGACTTCCCAAAGATAGTGTGATACCGGTCAATTTCAACTGCCAGATGGTGCTAGAAGCTAGATATACGAGAGGGTCTGATGAAACTGACAGAGAGAAGGATTATATAATGAAGTTCGCCTCATCAATTTCCACTGTATTATCGATGGAAAGTATATATCATAAGGGTATTTGAAACCCTCCTATTTATAATCTTCTTCAAGGAACCCTAAATTTAGATAACAATTTAAGACATTGTTTTAAAATGTTGGTTATCTACTGAAATTCCACATAAACATTCTTTTACATATCACAAAAAATCGTGGGGAGATACTGCTTTCTTCTCATAGTCATTAGTCACAGGAAAAGTTGAATAGATATCTCCATAGTTTCCTATCTTACGCCAATGTACTCATTACCCTGAAACTACGAGATCCTATATCCCTGACTATCTTGGAACAAAAATCTAATCGCTGCCTCGTTTTACTCCAGTCTCTCCCTCTAATATATCCCGCACCAGTCGCTTGTGTTTAGACTGCACCCAAAAAAATGTAGTAGCAAACCATTCTTTGCTGTGCCCAGCTATCAGCATCGCCATCTCTCAAGGTTTTTGTTGAACCGCTGCGAATTACGCGAAGGAACTCTTGAAAACTTTTGCGGAACCCAGGTTGAAGAACCCTGATATTGAGCAGTGAGTGAGCATAGATTTTACGTTGATGACTAAGTGTTCCAAGTTCCCAATTGGTATAATGCGCGTTGGCTACTCATGCCTTACTTTGTAAAAAAATAAATTTGGTTCAATATTTGAATCCCACGAAATAAATGTAAATCACATTGAATCGAATTAATAATGCAAGAAGTTACACCAGACATACCGGCGCGCCAATTTTTATGTGTCCAGAACGCTCCAGACTTGCTCGCTCCAGTTCTCCCAATAATTTATGTAATGAACTTGGAGATCATCGCCGGCTATTTCGGGAATCAAAGTGGGCTATTTTCGTGACGCTTTATTTATATTTATGTTATATTCGCGGTTTATTTTAAAATTTGAGGATTGAGAGATTACTGCTGGTGGTATAGACTGCGTGTGGTGATGCATATAGGAGATCATGCTTTGACGTCAACCTGGGGCGGGCGGCGAGGGTTTCCTAACGCGGGAGCACCAGCACGACCAGATGTCGACCCAATTTCCTTTGGGTGTTTCAAAAGACGATTTGCGTCAAACCGACCGGAAAGGAAGAGATGGCAAAATGCAACGTGCTGGTTTTGAATTACAAAGTTGTTAGATGTGTAATGCAATTTTGATCAAATTCAATTATAATTCATTTACATCAATCTCTTTAGCTGGCAACATTTTATATGATAAAATGTTTTAATAACACTAGAAGACCAAACATGCCAAACTAATTTATTAAATAATTGATTTTCAAGTTGTGTTCCATGGAACATTAGACAAGAACCACAGCTTTAGGTGCTGAGAAACAATTACATTAAGCAAATTCAGATGTATTACTACAAGTAAATTGCACATAAAGTTGTGATTTGTTTGAATAGTTAGATCACTCAAGGAAAAATATTTGCATTATTGGAAAACATTTTGTCTTTCTATAATAGTATTTAAGAGAACAAATTATTTGTCACAATAAAAATATTGTCACTTGTACTTAGTTTTAACAATTATCATTTAAAATTAATATTTGTCACTTGATTTCCTATATATCACTTGCATTTAATATTTACCACTTGGATTTCATTCCTGTCCCTTGAATTTAATATTTGTCACTTGGATTTCATATCTATAAGCTCATTTTATCTATAAACATTTTTTTTTTTTTAATAATATTAATTCAAACTACAATTTACTTCTCCCTTTTAAGTGGTATCCGATGCTGCAGCAGTACCATAAGCTTTATTATTTTGAATATCGCAGTAACGTAAAAAATAACAATTGCACATGCAATATGTGTTAAAATTATTACTAAAACAATTATTATAATAAGTGACTTATCTGTTATTCCCACCTTTTTTATTATCAAACTAAATTTAACTTTCAAATTGGTACTTATTTATGATTCCTACATTTGCAAAAAAATATATATATTTTTTATTATGTATGAAGTAGATGTGAATTTCAAATTTTGCAGAGAAATAAAATCATTTTAATTTTCGCATAATGGATTCTGAGTAATGCGATAAACCACTGCTGTTGAATACTTAGATTTAACTAGAAAATTATATTTGGTTTGTTTAATCAATAATTCAATTTTTCACGATTTGCTGCTTTGAAGAGTGAATTTTAAAATTTTATTGCATGCGTAGCTCGATGAAATGCAATTGCCACTTGACGTCAGTCGTTAATGGCTTAACTAATACCATTAAACTCGTGTAAATGCAATGGATTATTGAATTTCGATTTCGAAATCAGCCGATGATTGCGGCACGCGTTTATATAATTTTCCTATAAAAGAAAAAAAAATTCCTTGAGGTTTATAATAGTATTGATTGTTATATCATCGCTAATGTTCTTGCATGTTTGTTTTATCCTATAATTATATTTTCAATCAATATCATGAGAGATGATTTTATGAATGTATTGAAGAAGACCAGATTTGCACATATACATGGGGATGAAAGTAAAATTAAGGAATAAATTGTAAATCTCGCAAAATTTTCTTAAAAAGCTTCGATTATTGTTTAAATAAGGGCTATTTTTAAGATCATCATACATTGCACCCTCTAACGGTAAAAATACTAAGCTTTAATAATTTTAATTGCACTATCCTACTTGGTATACCTATACCTATTGGAAAGCGGGCTGAAGAGCCAGTTCAACGGTATGTAAATGTTTTTTAGTCGGTTCTTATTTGAAAAATTTATTGCGGAAAAACTATGAAAACATAACCAACATTGCATTTTTGTAATAAAGAAAAGAAAAAAATGGAAACTTCGGAAAATATTTTTTTTTTAATCCCTGGACAAGTCAATCTTTTGTTTGAAAGTAGCCATCATCTTTCGAGCTACATTCGATCTCCGTACACTCCCTGGCGTTAGAAAGACGAAGTATTAAACTTTTAAATGACACTACTCTACATTTTATACGTTATCGGAAAATTGGAGAAATTGTCAGTCCAATAGTTTGTGTTTTTTTAAGTATATTAATTTTCAGGGAATTATTAAGAAAAATCTAAATAGCTTAAAAAAAAGTAACAATGAACTACCTCTCTATAATGAGCTTTTGACAATAATTCTGAGAGATAAGTTAATTTTGATAAAAATCAATTAACCGGAAGTGACACGTTACCTGAAACGTAAATCAGTTTTGGGCGAATCTCAGTAAAAGAAAGTCGAGTGGTGGTCACATCTTAAATTCATAATTATGTTGTTGGAGTTCAAATACATATAAGCCAATTTAGTCAAGTATTTAGAGAATTTATTATTCGCTGCACCAGAAAAATGCACCTGTTTTTAAATATATTCTAAATAGTCAACTCAAAATGTGCCAACATTTGCTCAGTGGCACAATTAGAGTTGATTGGCGCTATTTAGACAATTCCACAAAAATTGAATCACCAACATAAAAATAACTGACTGACTTCTATATTGAAATCAACTTTCATGTTGCCATTGTAGAGAATACAGAGAAAACGTACATCTGCTGTTAAATCCATTCTATATTTTTGCAATTTGACAAAGAAATGCCAAGTTAAAGTATACAACTTCCTTCATTGCTTCAGCTAATAAGTCTCAAACAATGTTTTGTGTTCCCAGATTCAAAATAGGGCATTTCTTTTAAATACAAAAATACAATTTGTGAGGTTTCAATAATACTTTAGTCTATTTATTTTGAATGGCACAAATTATATGCAAATTTCAATTATTTTTTTATAAAAATTAACAAAAAATGTTGCAAAATAAAATTATATTTTATGTTTTTACCACTACTTTATTGCTATTACAAAAATCAAAATTAATTTTTTAATAATTTTATATGCCCTGTTTTTAAGTAGTTTCCTACAGTAAGATGTTGGACTTATATATTCTAGATAATAGCAAAATCAGAACCAAATCAAATTTTGTTTTATGTTTAATAAATGTATTTAATGTTAGTCAAATTTTGCTTGATGTTTGAGCATGGGGATGCGGCCAACTCGCCCAACTTACCTCGCCCATTTTTAGATATTAAGTTTATCAGTAAAACTCCCGTTTCTTATTACTTATTCTTAAATTATTTTGGTTTGAATTTTGAATACAATATCAACATTTATTTGCATCATTAAGTTCTAAGACTGATAATGTTAAAAGCGGGCAGTAAAGATATTAGAGTATTGCATAAATAGCGAACTGAACCGAGGGTGGTCTAGTGGTGCGCAACCAGTTTCAACATCACTCTCAAAACCCATATCAGTTTCTGTTTAACGTAAACTAAAAACGAAAAATTATGTGTGTAATGGCTATGCTGTTTGATCATGCAGTTGTTGGTTTGACTCATTTAATCCGCCCGTTCCTAAACAATACGCTCACAAGCAATTTTCGAAAAAACTCTTGAAAAATTTCCAAATTTTAAATGTCTATAATAATCATTTTATTCTGTAAGTATTGAATTGAATGTAAATTTATGTTTTTTTTTTCATTTTGTTTCAGGTGAGTAAATATCCAAGAGCTCTTTGTAGAACAAAACTGTAAGTTTTCTCTAGTTTAATTACACAACATTTTAGTCCAAAATTGTGCAATTGGTTAGAATTGTATCTCTAACCGTGTAATTGTTGATGAAATATCTTTCGATAATCATAAGATTAATACAGGGTCAGTTTTATCGCTTACACTCTTCCTTCTCTACATCAACGACATTCTCTCCTCTATAGGCAGCTCAAGTCACTCTTTTGCAAATGATAGCTCACTTCACACAAATATCGAAAGCGGCAAAAATTATTTTTGATGAAGTTGAAATTGAAGTATTGAATTTCATTGAATTTTCTTGAATTTCGATTGAGAGAATTTTATCTGTAATATCATTAAAATTTGTTGTAATTTGTTTACTTTTGTTCATAATATTCAGAATAACATTGAATTTTGTTGAAATTGATAGTGTCTTAGTTGAATTTCAATTAATTTGAACTGAAATTCATTGAAATTTCGTTAATGTTAATTGAATTTTGTTGAAATTTTATTGATTGTTTTCAGTTTCCAATATTTTTCTTGAAAATTGTTAAAATTTTGTAAAACTACGTTTATATTAAATCAAATTTGCATTTATTAAAATTTTGTGCCTTGAAAGCTATGAATCATCTAAAATTTTGTTGCATTTCAATAAATTTTATAGAATTTAATTTAATTTGAAACAAAAGCAATCGAATTTAATTGAAATTTTGATGAAGTTCTAGTGAATTCACCTGAAATTCCATAAAATTTTATTGAAATACCATTTAATTAAATTACATTATGTTGAAACACGTGTGAAAAATCTAACGATAAAATAATTATACCAAACGAACATTGAATTATTCAATCTGAAATTATTAATATTTTTACATTATAAATTAAATATAATTTATTTATGTTTTGTTGCTACTGATTTACTACGAATGTGTTATTAACGTAGTTTCATATTACAAAATCCCATTTCGATTCAAATTCGTGCAGCACGTTTCTATAATTATTTTACCACTTTGCTTTTTAATTATATGCTCAATAATTCAATAATGATGCAATGCAATGCACTACAGAATGTAGTCAAACCTAATTAATGAATCAATCAACGAAGCCATAAATCAAATCAGGCGTTTCATATTAGTTCCGTCTGTAAAAAATAAAAACTAAATCTACTTTAATGTACCACTAGTGAAGCAATAATAATATTTTTTATATAGTATATAATATATATATAATAGTGTGGAATGAAAAAAAAATGGGTTAAGGGTTATCAAAAAATAAAATTGCTTTCTTAACTTCAAAATGTTTGGAATTACATAAACATATTCTTCGGAAAAATAATATTTATTACATATTGTATATCTCTGTATCCCAGAGTAAAATGTACTCGCCCTGAGCACGCAGCACGCACGGCTCTCATGAATCGATTAATAATTGAACATCTTTGATCATAAATTGCAGGCAAACGAAAGTAGATGGCTACATGCTCTCCGGAGTTAATTGTACAGAATTGTCTTCTCTACAAATTAGTTCCTATTCATTTTTTATATAATCTTTTCATTTGGCCAGCGTTCAAAGAAATAGCTCGGAAAGGACCATTTTCGCCCCAGCC